>JAFEMH010006716.1:0-114909 GCA_022495995.1 Adenophora triphylla var. japonica | reverse complement strand
TGCCAAGATAGTCGCAGAATCGACATCGGGTTATGTCTTCACTTTGGCCGGTGGAGCGATATCTTTGGAGAAGTGCCAAGCAAACATTAGTTACTACTTCCACCATGAAAGCCGAATTTGTTAAGCTTAAGGCTGTTGTGAGGCATCCAATCAAGCTATATGGGTGCAGAGAATTCATTGAAGGACTCGCGAATTGTCAAAGGTGTTTGAAAGACCACTTAAGTTATATTGTGACAATCGGGCCGCGGTATTGTGACTCCAACAACAACAAGAGTTCATCTAAATCTAAGCATATAGATATTAAGTTTCTTTGTTGTGAGAGAAAGAGTACAAAATGAACAAATAGAAATAGAACTTATTGGGTACAAACTCCATGTTAGCTTTATCCATTTACTAAGGCGTTATCTCCTTTATTATTTCACGAGCATGTTGCTCATATGGGTGTAATGACTTTTGATAATGCCTAAATCGCTGGGAGTTTTAAATGTTTCTATTTCCTTGTGTTGTTTTCTATTTAAATTGATCTCATTTGGTTAAAGTAGGACTAGTTGGAGAATATATATATGCATTCTTCATATATATTCATTAATTTTCCATGCTACATATCTATACTTTATCTATGTCATTTAGTTGGATATATATATGTGATTAATGTGGGTTCTAGTTGCGAATCAATTACAACGAATGCCCCTTTAGTCCTTATACTTATATGACTAATGGATCGGGATTTGTTTTCGAATGACAACAAAGGCACATAAGGGTTGTCATTTGTGTTATAAATATGATTGAAGAAATTTATTAAGTGAAGGTATATGTTATAATAATCCAAGTGAGATTGTAAGCAACATGGATTAATGTAACATATAAATCACTTTTAATAATATAAATGATCAATATTATAATATATGGTATAAAGTATAGAACTCTAAATAATATGTAGAATTCCATAATATAAGTATACCATTAAATGATGGGCATAATGGTAATATCTTATATATCAATAGGTGTAGTCCCTAAATGAAGTGCCCCTTGGATTCCTATATAAAGGCCTATCCATCAAGCCTATGAATCACTAGTTATTTTTCATTCTCATTCAGTCAAAATTCTTCCTAAGTACTTGAAGAACAAAGAGACTAAAAAGGCACTCATCATTTAGAAGATCTACTCTTCCTAAATCAAAGACTATCTTCATATCTTCATCAAGAACAAGAACAAGAACAATTATGGAATATCAAGGTATACGCTTCCGTCTTCGTCTTCTTCTTCTTCTTCTCTTCTTAATCTAGTAATGAGTCGGTTCATGTTTAATGGATCGTAATTGTTCCAACATCTCAAGCCAGACTCTGTTAGGGAAGAAGAGTACTTCAACATAAATGAGATGCTGAGGCAATCTCAATCTGGACTCTGCTTGGAATGCAGGGGCCTTTAATAGAAACGAGTTGCTGAGGCTATCTCTAGCCGGACTTTGCTAGGGAAGCAGAGGTCTTTAAAAGAAACGAGATGTTGAGGCTATCTCAAGCCGGACTCTGCTAGGGAAGTAGAGGTCTTTAACAAAAACGAGTTTTTGAGGCTATCTAAAGTCGGACTATGCAAAAGAAGTAAAGGTCTTTAACATAATCGATATGTTGAGGCTATCTCAAGCCGGACTCTACTAGGGAAGCAAAGTTCCTTAACAGAAACGAGATGCTGAGGCTATCTCAAGTTAGAATTTAAATTTAGATAGAGTTGTGAGCTTTTTCGAGCAGTACTGATTGCCTGATGGTATGCGCCTCCATTTTATCTTCTCTTTATCTATCTTTGGCTTCATTATGTATTGTCACTCATTGTTCCCTTTATTTCTGTTGGAATATTTGCATATGTGGTGTTGAAGTTCATAGTCATATTGCCTTGGTGGGTAATTGGCTTGGAATGAACGAGGCAAGGAGGATTTTCACATCTGGGTTGCTGCCTTCGAGAGCGGCCGCGTCGCCCCCGTGAGCGGCCGCGCTCTCTTCCGGCAGCCTTCACCCCAATTTCCCTCGTCTCGAGCGCGGTCGCGCAAGCCCTGAGGGCGGCCGCGCTTGTTACGGGTAAGTGAAATCCTGGGCCGAATTAAATCAGGTTTTTAGGTCTAAACTAAGCCCTAAACCTAATTTATTCCACATGTATAAATACTCTCTTCCTCCCAAATCGCTGGTACTTGAATATTGAAGAGAAACACAATTCTCTTGCTTTGATTCAAAGATCAAACACTCCCGTTCATAGAGATTTTTTCGTGAGATTCAAGGCGACCGAGATAGGACCGCCTGACCGCCTACCCGTGTGCCGCTTTGTGGTACGTAGTCCGTGATCGTTTTATCCTCGGAGAAATTTGCCCGTACCCGAGCCGCACCAATTGGGGGCAATATTTTCTCTTAGGACAGCCTTCCTAAGGCGACTCGATCAAATCACGATAAGTTTTCTAACCGTTTGATTTCTTGTTTCGTTTGTTTTCCCGATCCCGTTCCTTGGCTTTCGGTTTTGCTATTGGCATCTTAATTGGTACGTTTCTGACTTCGATCAATAAAATCCCCTACCGCTGATTAAATCTTTGCTTAATCTGGGTGCTTATTAATTTAATTTCCAACGCCTAAGAGAAAATAGTAGTTTTATTTGATCATGTCCGGTGGTTCCTCTAGCTCTCCCTTTAAGTCCCTAGTTGACACCTCCGATCTTCCGGAGAAGTTTGGTGGTAAGAACTTCAAGCGCTGGTCCGAACGCATGAAGATCCGTCGTCAATTAAGGGTATGCCCGGTATGCCGACATCTAAAATGTCCCGCTCCGAATGGTGATGATCCAGCTAATGTGGCCGCGTTAAACCGTGGGAAGGAGCAGGACGATGTTGTTCGAGGATGCATTCCGTCGCCTTTGTCGAATGCACTCTTGATGTTTATTGCTCGCTCCTCTCACCGCCGCGTCACCGTGGGATTCTCTTTCCAAGAAGTACAAAGACCGATGAATCCGGTGTGGAAAAGTACCAAGTGGGAAAGTCTCGAATTATCACATGAGTGAGGGAAAGTCGGTTACCGACCAAGTGCACGAACTCCAAATCGTTTTGCGCTCACTCAAGGATGCCGATACGGGACTTCCCGATAAGTTCGTTGTCACGGCTATCATTGAGAAGTTTCCTCGATCTTGGGGGAATTCGGTATGACCCTCAAGCATCGTATCGAAACTTGTCACTCAATGAGTTGATGAATGCAATTGCGATTCAGGAGGTGCATAATGGTAATCAACCTAGCGTACCAAGGAGGTCGGCCGCCAATATGGTTACCTCTGTAAAAGCAAGTTTAAAGGAAAAGGTGTGAAAACTTCTAAGGATAAAGAAAACCATGATAAGCTTAAAGTTAAGAAAAATAACTTTAGGAAGCCAAGAGAAAACAACCGGCTGGAATTGTGGAGAAGGTGGACACTTTTCTAGGGACTCGCCCGTCCAAGAAAGGAAAAGGACCACAAGCCTTCGCTGATGACCATCCCGCCGTCAACATGGTGTCGGGTCCGAAGGATTATGATGATCCCGACTCGACGCACCCGGAGTTGACGATCCGACCCGCAATGTTACAAAGTATGTAACTTCTGTCCCGAACTCTTTATCGTCTATGAACCCAACGAGCGGCTAGTTGACACTGGGCAAATGTGCACGTTTCAGGCCGATAAATTGCTATTTGTGTCTTACCAAACTTGTCCGTGGTAGATCAGCTGACGATGGGGAACTCTAGTGCCGCAAAGGTGCTTCGGGACTGGACGCGTGACCCGAGGTTTCCCAATGGGCGCATTCTTACCTTTGCATCGAGCGTATCACGTTCCCGATATTCGTCGCAACATCATTAGTGGTTCTAGTCTAGTTAGGGAAGGATTTGAGATTTCATTTAAGTGTAATAAGGTTATAATTTTGGATTCTGGTAGTTTTGTGGGGAAAGGTTATTCCTCGGATGGTTTATTTAAAATTAGAGTTGAAACTCGATGTTTGTTCGCACAACAATAATTTTAGTTCTATTGATTATCCCGTTTCGTATTCCATCAATCTTCAAATGTTTGGCATGGTCGTTAGGACATATTAACTATGATTCTGTGAAAAGAATGATGAACTTAGATATTATTCCTAAACATTCTATTGATAAGAATTCTAAATGTCATGTATGTGTTGAAGCTAAATCTACAAAAGGTCCGTTTAAGCTCGGTTGTGAGAAATTCTCGAAATTCTAGATTTAGTTCATACCGATATTTGTGAATTTAATGGTGTGTTGACCAAAGACAAAAAGAAATACTTTCACCTTTATTGATGATGCTAGTAGATACTGTTATGTGTTCTTGCTTAATTCTAAGGATGAAGCATTAGATAAATTCATTATATTTAAGAACGAAGCAGAAACACAAACTGGCAAGAAACTTAAACGGTTAAGGTCTGATAGAGGAGGTGAATATGAGTCTAACCCCTTCATGTATTATTGCCAAGAAAACGGAATTGTACATGAAGAGACTCCTCCCTACACCCCTCAATCAAATGGTGTTGCAGAACGTAAGAATAGAACCCTTACTGATATGATTAACAGTTTGCTCATAAGTTCTGGACTGCCCAAATATATGTGGGGAGAGGCTTTGAATACGGCTTGCCATATTCTGAATAGAGTCCCTCCTAAACATAGAAAGGAAAGCCCGTTTGAACTTTGGAGAGGTCGACAGGCTAGCTTGAAACACTTAAAAGTGTGGGGGTGCCTTGCAAAGGTACTTGTACCCGCACATAAAAGGAAAAAGCTTGGACCTAAAACTGTTGATGCTATCTTTATAGGTTATTCTGAAACAAGTTATGCATTGAGATTTCTTATTATAAAATCTGAAATTTCTGGCATAGATGTGAACTCTATAGTTGAGTTACGTGATGCAACATTTTTTGAGGATGTGTTTCCTATGAAGGACGGACTTCCTAAGGAATCTAACCCGACCACTAATTCCATTCCTGCTCAAGTAGAGGAGATGACAAATGTGGGGGTTGATTCCAGTGCAACTCATTCTGACGATGAGATTGAACCAAGAAGGAGCAAACGGGCGAGGACCACCAAGGACTTTGGAAATGATTTTATCACTTACAATGTCGAGGGTGATCCTCTAACCTTCAAGGCTGCTATGGCTACTTCTGATGCCAAGCAGTGGAAGGATGCTGTTAAGAGTGAGATGGATTCTATTGTCTCTAATGGGACATGGGAATTGGTCGATCTCCCTCCTGGTTGTAGCACGATAGGATGTAAGTGGGTCTTCAAAAGGAAACTGAAACCGGATGGAACCGTTGACAAGTTTAAGGCTAGGTTAGTGGCTAAGGGATTCAAGCAAATGGAAGGAATAGACTATTTCGATACCTATTCACCAGTTGCTAGAATGACTACAATCCGAATGCTTATCGCATTGGCCTCTGTATATGATCTTCCTATCCATCAGATGGATGTTAAGACCGCTTTCTTGCATGGCGATCTTGGAGGAAGAAATCTATATGGATCAACCCGAAGGTTTTGAGGCCCCCGGCAATGAGAGAAAGGTTTGTAAACTTGTTAAGTCCTTGTATGGACTTAAACAAGCCCCTAAGCAATGGCATGAAAAATTTGATAAAATTATTTCATCGTTTGGCTTTGTTAATAATGAGTTTGATAAGTGTGTTTATAGCAAGAGTATTGGTGATAGTAGTATTGTCTTATGTCTGTATGTCGATGATATTCTGTTCTTTGGAACGGATATAAGGATAATTGATACTACTAAGGCATTCTTGAAAAGTAAGTTTGAGATGAAAGATATGGGAGTAGCAAGTGTGATTCTTGGCCTTAAGTTGACTCGTTCAACTAGTGGCATAACCATATCGCAGTCTCATTATACTGAAAGTGTAATTGAGAAATTTGGTTATAAGAATTGCAAAGTGGCTAAGACTCCATATGATCCTTCATCTGCTCTTACTAAGAATGAAAGTGGAGTACCGATGGCTCAGTTGAGATATTCTCAAATAATTGGAAGTTTGATGTATCTTGCCAATTGTACTAGACCGGATATATCCTACTCGGTTACTAGGTTGGCTAGATATACTCAATGTCCGAATAAAGCACATTGGGAAGCTCTTGATAGAGTTCTCAAGTACTTGAAGGGAACGGTTTCCCTTGGGCTGCATTACGGTAGATATCCTTCTGTTCTTGAAGGATATAGTGATGCAAGCTGGATTGCCTATAACTCCGGGAGTTATGGCTGTACGGGGTATGTTTTCACCTTAGGCGGAGCTGCAGTCGCTTGGAGGTCGACCAAACAAACTCTGTTGTCTAGGTCTACATTTGAGGCCGAATTAGTTGCTCTTGATACTACTGGATTGGAAGCTGAATGGCTTCGAGGACTTATGTCTGAGTTGCCCATGGTCAGCAAGCCTATGCCTGTTATCTCTGTACATTGTGACAACACTGCCACAATTGAGAAACTGAAAAGTGTCAAGTACAACTGTAAAACTAGGAGGCACATCCAAATTAGATTAAAATCTATAAGGGATCTTGTGTCTCGGAAGGTGATAGCTGTTGATTATGTTGGTACCAAGGATAACACAGCTGATCCTTTAACCAAAGGGCTAGAATTTGCTCTTGTTCAGAAATCTAGGTTGGGGATGGACTCGAACCCCGTCGACTCAAACGCGCAGCAACCCAATCTACCCTGAGTGGAGATCCCACAAAGGAGATTCAATGTGGTAATAACAAGTCAAGGGGTGAGCTCTGAGCACCAAATAATGGATTGACATGTTACATGTCTGAGTCTATTCCCTGAATAGCCTAGAGGTGCTCATTACTGCTAATTTAGTAAAAGTTTGGAACTTTGAATGGGATCAAGTCTTTTAGACAAGATGTTAGCAGTACATCTTTCGAGATGCCCAGCTAAGTGAGTGTTGTTGTTGGCCGCAACTAGAGGAATTTGGGTTATTCCTTGAAAGCACTCATGATAGAGGATCGGGACGTATGGCTTATAAGCGTCAAGTGTTCGATAGAGGGCCTATCATAGCTTTTGTTGTGTTTGTTACCAGCAAAGGCCTCTACATCCAAAGGCATCAGATTCAAGACACCCGTTCATCTGGTCCTGTGGAGGTTTGCGTTGGATAACATAGGTAGTGGTTCAAGCCGGAAGGTACCATTATTGAAAGCATGGCAATGGACAATCTGTACACGTCATATTTCTATGAACTTGTGGGGGATTGTTGGAATATTTGCATATGTGGTGTTGAAGTTCATAGTCATATTGCCTTGGTGGGTAATTGGCTTGGAATGAACGAGGCAAGGAGGATTTTCACGTCTGGGTTGCTGCCTTCGAGAGCGGCCGCGCTCAGCCCTGTGAGCGGCCGCGCTTCTCTTCCGCAGCTTCACCCCAATTTCCTGTCTTCGAGCGCGGTCGCGCAAGCCCTGAGGGCGGCCGCGCTTGTTACGGGTAAGTGAAATCCTGGGCCGAATTAAATCAGGTTTTTAGGTCTAAATTAAGCCCTAAACCTAATTTATTCCACATGTATAAATACTCTCTTCCTCCCAGCCGTTTTTGGTACTTGAATATTGAAGAGAAACACAATTCTCTTGCTTTGATTCAAAGATCAAACACTCCCGTTCATAGAGATTTATTCGTGAGATTCAAGGCGACTGAGATAGGACCGCCGGTGACTGCCTACCTGTGTGCTGCTTTGTGGTACGTAGTCCGTGATCGTTTTATCCTCGGAGAAATTTGCCTGTACCTGAGTTGCACCAATTGGGGGCAATATTTTCTCTTAGGACAGTCTTCCTAAGGCGACTCGATCAAATCACGATAAGTTTTCTAACCGTTTGATTTCTTGTTTCTGTTTGTTTTCCTGATCCTGTTCCTTGGCTTTCGGTTTTGCTATTGGCATCTTAATTGGTACGTTCTTGACTTGATCAATAAAATCCCCTACTGTTGATTAAATCTTTGTTTAATCTGTGGTGCTTATTAATTTAATTTCCAACAATTTCATGTACCATTTTGTGTACTTTTTCTGATACTTTACCCTTTACATGTTGGATATGTGGCTTATGAGCGCATGCTGAGGCAGAACCTAGCGTTGATGGCGTCTTTTGCTCGGGCTACCAAGCCTTTTGCTCAGAAGGTGGTTGAGACGGTAGCATCGGAGTAGCACAAGAGGAGGGGTGATCCCTTGATTATTTAACTGATTTGGCTTTTTATGGGTACCTGCAGATGTTAGCAGGAGGAAAGCATATGCTATTTTTCTTTTATCTTCATGCCACGGGATATAAATTTGTATTTATTTCTGGGTGCCAAGGGGTATCGTTTTCTTTTCTTTTTTTTTTTTTTTACTTCTTTTGGGTGCTACGGGACACAGACAACTTTAGCTTTGACTTAATTTAGGTGTCACGGGGCACATGCAGCTTTAATTTACTTTATTTTGGTGATGCGGGGCACAACCACCTTTAATTTACTTTACTTTGATGTCGTGGGGCACAACCAACATTAATTTACTTTACTTGGGTGCCACATGACACAAACAACTTTAATTTACTTTATTTGCGTGACATAGGGCTCAAACAGCTTTAATTTACGTTATTTGGGTGCCATTGGGTACAAACAATTTTAATTTACTTTCTTCGGGTGCCACATGCCACAGACAACTTTAATTTTTTTATTTTGGTGCCATGGGGCGCATTGATCTTTATTTTACATAATTTGGATGCAACGGGGCACATAGAGCTTTAATTTACTTTAATTTGGGTGTCACAGAAACACACAACTTTAATTTACTTTATTTGGGTGTCACATGGAACACAACTTTAATTTACTTTATTTGGGTGCCAAGGGGCACTGAGAACTTTAGTTTACTACATTTGCGTGTCACTGGGAGCAAATAGCTTTAACTTACTTTATTTGGATTCCACGAGACACAAAGAGCGTTAATTTACTTTATTTGGGTGCCATGTGGCACAGACAACTTTGATTTTCTTTATTTGGGTGCAACGGGGCACATAGAGCTTTAATTTACTTTATTTTGGGAGTTACAGAAACACACAACTTTAATTTACTTTATTTGGGTGCCACATGAAACACAACTTTAATTTACTTTAGTTTTAACAATTACCACCTCACTCACTACCCCCACCCCTACCCCTACCCCCCACCCACCCACCCCCCCCCATCGGGTCAAAAAAAATAAATTAATAATTTTATATTTAGTTTTAACATCCCCACCTCACTCACTACCCCCCGCCCCCCACACCCACCCCCCACCCTAAAAAAATTAAACATTTTAAATTTATTTTTAACCACCCCAGCCTCCACCCCTACTCCCACACTCCCCTGGGTAAAAAAAAATTAAACATTTTAAATTTATTTTTAACCACCCCGCCCGACCCCTACCCACCCACCCACCCACCCACCCACCTCCCATCCTACCGACCCACCCCGTCCCCCACCCCCTACCCCACCACCTACCTCACCCCTACCCCACCACCTACCCACCCACCCACCTAACTATCCCCCACCCCGCCCTCACCCACCCCCACCCACCCACCCACCCCCACCCACCCCGCCCCCACCCCACCCACCCCCACCAACACACCCCGCCCCCACCCACCCAACCCCCCACCTACCCCTAAATTTAATTTAAAACAAAATTAAATTTAGTTTTAATTTTGAAAGAATGGTAAATTGGACATTATATATGTTTTCATTTCATTCCAATAATTTGTATTTTCAAACCAAACATGAATGATTAAGGAATGAAATGAAAAATCGATTTCATTCCATGCCAACCAAATACGAGGTTTGACCACTTTTCATTCATTTCCATTCCTTTTCATTTCCACTAGCTGGTTCTAACATTTATAGGCTTCAAATTTGAGGTTTGAAGAGAGTGTTTCTGCTAATCATGTTTCGCCCCTTCTCTTCTGTTTATGTAATTTTTAGTGTGCATCATATTTAAACATTCTCTTTTAATTTATTCCGTCTCGTCTTACAATTTTCTGTTTCTTGGGGTCTTGCAGAGTTATGGTCTTTTTGGGAAATGGAGGAGATGCACCACGATCATCGCAAGCAGACCGGAAAGGGGTTGGCTATTATTGAAACTGGAATATGAGTTAGATTTTGTAATTTGTTATTAACTAATTTTGTTATTAACTAAGTTGTAACTTGTAACTTGTAATACACTTGCTATATCATCTGTAAGTTAGGATTTTTTTTTCAATATGCTGAGTGCTTGATGAATGCTGAGTGCTGACTAGTTAGTGACTGCTGCTTACAGACTTACAGTGCTTAGTGCTTGCAACAATGCCACTGCCAGCAAATGCATTCAGCTGTGATATGTACTTTTATGTTATGTCTTATAAATATGTAGTTTGGAGTTGAAGTTTCTTGTTGATATTATGTTTATGGATATTGATTTTGGCGCCTAGTCAACGTTTATCCTTCCTAGTCAACGGGTTCCGCATGGGTCCCGCGGGATCCCGCGTCCCCCAAATGGGACGGGATGGGACGGAGTATTTTAGTCCCGTCCCATATTATCCCATCCCGTTTCGTCCCGTTCCCGTCGTGAAATAACATAATTTCGTCCCGTCCCATATTCCCGTATTGACGGCTCTAGCTGCAGAGTGTTAACAAAGGACTCAATAGGCATTAATCATCCCGGGAAATCAGAAGAGCACATGCTCATCGAATTAGACAAGTTCTAAATTTAGAATTAGGCATCATGCGCAAAAAAAATTCCTTATTTACCACTTTCAAGTGACAAGTGAGACGCCCTCCAATATAGACAAGACATGATCTATACAAATCAGAACTACGAATAAACACATATTATTTAGAAATTAGTATGCAAGCTATTTTTTTAGGGAAAATATACCTTTGTACTTAGGTCAAAAATGCGGATATGTTATTATATAAGTTAATTGCCAAATTCGCCCCCATACTTAAGAAAAATATGTGGTGATTAGGAAATCGTTATCTTTTCGTTCAAATACTAACGAAATGGCTGACTGGACTGCTTATATGGCTTACACGTGAATAAAATTACCAAATGGAGTTGCTGACGTGTAACAAATGAAAAAATAGTCACTAAACCATAAAACGACGTCGTTTTGTTAGTAAGATAAAAAATAACACCAGGTTTAGATTTTGTGAAGGGGCTGAACTACAGGATATTATTTTGTAAATCTCAAAAATAAATAAAATACAACTATAGATAAAATTTTAAAAGAAATCATCTCCCTAATAATTAATGACCAACAGCCACTGTCTTTCTTTCTCCTTCGCCGCTTCTCCATCTCCGTCGTTAAACTCTTCTCTGCCATAGCCGCCACCTATTTCTCTTCCTTTGCTCTTCTCAGCTGGATCTCCGGCGAAGGTAACAGTCGTCTTGTCTAGTTCATGATCGATGAATAATAATGGTGATGGCAGTATGATTTAGGAGCATTTATTTGTATGTATGGCGTCTTCAAAATTGTGTGTAGATGTTGTGAATTTTTTATTTTTGTCCCCGTCCAATTTTTTTTGTGCGAGCTTGGAGCATTGTTCCGCCGGCGAGATCTAGGATCTGTAAAAGGGCGGAGGCTAGCTGAGTTTGGAGCAGCTGGATGAGACAGGGAAGGGTGGGTGATGGCTTAATTAACTGGGGAGGATATGGATTTAGCGATTTGGAAAAAAATGGGTTTGGGATATTGTTCATCTGGAAGAAGATGATGAATATTGTTAAGTAAATACTCCCTCCGTCCCTCAAAGATTATCCCATTTGCTATTTTAATTTGTTTTAAAAAGTATATCTCATTTCTAAATTTAGGCATGAATGTTAGTGCAAATCTAATAAGGTACAAAAAGGTAAAGCTCTTCCTTAATAATTATAAAATGTATAAAATATGACAATCTTTTAAAAATGGAGAGAATATCAATTTTTTAAAAATTAATATTGGTTCATTTATTTTTGATATTTTTAACATCAAAATGACAAAACTACGTAATTTTGAGCCACTTGGACAATATTTTGCCAAGTAATAAATTTTGCATGCCAGTTAGTATACCTAGTCAGCAATTTCGTTAAAATTTTAATGGAAAAATGATGCAGTTCTAATCTTCACACATTTTTCTTAAGTATGAAGGCGAATATGAAAATTAACTTGTATTGTATAAGGACATATCCGCATTTTTGACCTAAGTACATGGCAATATTTATATATTTTCCCCTAATTTTTATTTTAGATGACCACGACAAGAAATCAGCAGAAAAATAATGACTCTTGACTTTTTCTCTTTATCATTTGTTGCATAAGTATTTTAAGGAGCCTTGTGACTAGGGCTGAGCAAAAAATATTGACGGACTGGATCGGATCGATAGAATTGGACTAGACCAATGAAAATCGAACCAATCCAATAGAATTGGTTTGGTTCTGGTCTCAAATTTATATGGAATCGATTATTTGGGTTGGTCCTGGTTTTTGAAAAAATATACTCCCTCCGTCCCGCTAATATTAGCACACTTTCCTTTTTGGGCGTCCCGCTAATATCCGCACACTCCCAAAAAGGAAATTTTATATTAATAAAATATTCACCCAACTCCACTCATTCTCTCTCCTACATTATTTTAATACTCACAACACCATTATAATTTATTACACCCTCCACTCATTCTCTCTCCACTCATTCTTTTACACTCACAACATTTTATTAAAATATTATATTTCTTAATTTCCGCGCAAACAGTGTTTGTGCTAATACTAATGGGACGGAGGGAGTATATGGTCCTGAACCGAATCCGGACCGGATCAATTATGTATATATATATGAGCAAGTTTTGGGAGAAACTAGTTTCTCCATAAATTATAAAAAGTCCATTTTTTTCTACTTGCAAGTAGTTAGTGAATATTTAGGAACAGTTTATAAAACAGGACTTTCTATAACTTAAGAAAAAAACTAGTTTCCCCCAAAATCTTGTGTATATATATATATATATTCATAATTTCTAATTTCCAAAATAAAAATAAAAATATTTGTTGTGTTTCCAGGCTGTCCACAGCGAACCGCACAAGCACATTACAATTTACAAGATATAATATAAGTATAATTACAAAAACCCTATACCTAATTACCTCTATCACTTTCATTCTGCCGTATTCGTCTTATCGTCCTATATTTTGATTTCGTGAAAAAAATAGTTGTTTAGAAAAATATATACTAGAGTAACTTGTGGAACCAATGGAACCGGACATGGACCGAACCATTGAAACCGAATCAATGTGACTGGTCCTGTAATGTAATGGTCTGATCCTGGTCCTGAATTTAAGCAGAACCGAACAATTGGTCCGGTCCAATTTTTTTGAAATTTTGATAAAATTCGAACCAATCCGGACCGTGAACACCCCTACTTGTGACCAATGGGAATAAGCTTAATTCATGAGTTTTAGTTGACTTTAATTATGATAAAACCAGTCCGATTCGGACCTTTTTCACCAAATCTCAGGACTCAAATTATTTTAGTGTGGGAGATGAGCAACCCATTCAGAGCTGGGCAGAACTTTTCCATCATATTCACAATGGAGAAGGGCAATGACTAGAAAAAGAGGAAAGCCCCCTGCTTGACTTTAGATGGACAAAAGATCTTTTTGACAATATGTGACAGAATACGAGTTTGAGTTGCCCAAGATATTGCTATTTTTATGGACCCATGTGGGTTTATCTTTTCAGAATTTTTTTATTAATTTAAATTGTCTACTGTCTTATCATTTCGGAAAGAAATATGTCAAAAGCAAATCTGAGACCAAATGGGTTCTTTATGAGCATTTGATCGGACCGTTGAAGGCTATCAACGTTCCTCAATGTGAGGCCATGGTTGACGTGGTTCTAGCAGAGACCGGCTATTCAAATCATCGATTTTGAGTAATGATTTCATGCTGGGACAAATGATCTTCTTTGATGGACCAGTGTAGGAGGCAGTAGTGGTTAGTTGCTAAAGAGATACCCGGTGCGGGTACAAGCTTTGCTGAGCTTCTTGTCTGTTGCTTTCAAAAATGACTTGCTCTTGAGAGATAGAGCATGAGGTAGAACGGGAGAGAGAGAGAGAGAGAGAGAGAGAATCCCCAAACTTGTTCTTTAGCGGGCTTCTTTTTTGTGCCTTGCTCTAATTTTTACCTAGGTTGCCCTTTACGGTTTTCAACCGAGCGAGCCTTTTTTTCTTTCGAGCTTCAAGCAACGACAGCCCCTTAACATTTATAGGCTTGGGCAACGGCAGCCCCTTGATTTTTCTGAGATTGGGCAATGGAAGCCTCTTGACTTTACTGAACTTGGTCAACGGCAGCCCCTTAACTTTACTGAGCTTGGGCATTGACAACTCCTTGACTTTACTAAACTTGGGCAATGACAACGCCTTGACTTTACTAAACATGGCAATAGCAGCCCCTTGACTTTACAGAACTTGGGCAACTGCAGCCCCTTGTCTTCTTCGATTTCTAGGACACATTTGCATCAGGGTCATTCCTAGACTTTTGTGGGCCCCGGGCGAAATCAGATGAAGAGACCCCTAATTAATCGGACATTTTTACGATACTCAAATGCTATATAATTATACCTAGATAAAACAGAAGTAAAGTTACTAAGTTTATATCCAAAACAACAAGATCTTTAAAAGAACAAGAACAAAAATTATTTGTGCAACAATTAAGCATCCCAAAATTTGAAGAAAATCTTTGTTTTTGATAGCTGAACCATGTTGAACTCCTATAAAATCAAACCTGAAAGATGACCAAAAGTAAAAAACGATTAAAGAAGTACATTATGATCATATAAACAAATTTTTTCGAGCTTTTCTAGATGCAAAATCATTAATGACCGTATTAATATCAATATTTTTCACAAAATCCTTCTCAATAGACAAAATGGCAAGATCGCTCAACCTTTCTTGAAACATTGATGACCTTAAGTAATTTTTCTATAATTTCAATTTTGAGAAACTTCTTTCCGCCGATGCCACAGTTATAGGCATAGTTAAAAAAATTCGATACGCGATACTAACGTTAGGATAACAATCTGCATCTTTGACAAATTCAAAAACTTCGAGAGCTGACATTGACTAATACCCAATCCATTAGAATTTTTATGACCCGAGTCTCTTTTAAAAACAAATTTATCAATAGTCCAATTTTGTGAAGCATTAAATTGCTCAACAACTTTTTTTTTGCTTTTCTCACAACCAGATGGCTGTTTTTTTGGAAACATTATCAATTAAAATTAAACACAATTGTAAAACAAAAATAACATCAACACATGAATTCTTATAAGATGAGGTCTTGTGACGGATGATGAAATTGGGTAGTAAGTAGAACAATCAAACTTAATTCATGATCCTGCATCAGAACATGATAAATAAACAATTAGACAAAAAATACAAGGAAAAAAAAATTCTTAAATAAGCAAAATTCAGAGTAAAGAAATAAAAAGGCAAACCCTAATCTTTCTTTTTTTACATTACCAGTTAATTTAACCATTCGGTGAAAGAGGGAAGTGCTGAAAGAAAGCCGAATTGATTCACTGTTCACGGCCAAAAAGAGCGATCCATGACTAGGAGCAGGGTCGGCCGAAAAGAGCATTCCAATGAAGAAATTAAGAGATGGTGGGAGGAGGAGATCTGATGAAGATTGAAGGGCTTGATTAATTATGATAGATTTAGGAGTTTTGTGTGCAAAATACAAGGAAAAAAAAATTAAGAGACCTATGCAGAATACTAACAGACTTACATACAGTTATTTTTCCAAATTATGTGTAATTAGCAAACAAATAAATATTTATTATAGTTATAAAAAAATATATACATACCATATACACTATAGCCTATTTAAGAATGGGCCCCTTACCACTAAGGGCCCAGGACGGTTGCCCTCACTGACCCCCCTTGGGCCGGCCCTGATTTGCATGTGGCAACCTTCATCTTGAGGCTTGTGTACAGGTATGATTAACCCCAAGTTTGCTATTGACATCTTCCTTTCTCAAACCCCCAATCTTGTCAAGTGACAATTGTGTGAACTTATAACTGTTCTTCGTGTTCGATCTTGGACTTGCTCTAGCTACATTACTGTGATCAAGTCTTTATTTAATTTATAAGCGTGCGACTTTAGCCTATCAGATATAGAAGTGAAGATACAATGAAGAGCAAGACTATTTTATGGATAATAAAACATACAAAACGAGCAGCGACTCAAGTGCAAAAAGAAAAGAAAGGAAAAAGATGTAGGTGTTAGTGCCCTAGGCCTATAGAGATAGACCTTTTTGTAATGTCATTGTTCATTTATATATGAGATTGCTTCTTTTATTATTATATGTGTTTGCATGTTTAGTTATAATAATCGTGTCCCTAGTACTTATAAAGCACTAGTATGAAGTCTAATGGATAATCATGTGATGATTATATGCATGGAGATGCACATTAGATTCATGGGTACTTGTTAGAGAACAAGGTACTGGACTTGACCCATTATGAGATTTATGTCATGGTCATATGTCATAATTAAATCTCATATAGTCATATCATTGATATCCTTTGACCTGAGATTATCATCGTCTTCCGCTCGATGAATATCATGTTTGATATAGTTTAACGTTGTCTTTAACCGGATGACAATAAGGGCTATCATTGGCATGGTATGATTCTTGTTGGGAAGAATGATAAGTCAAGATGGAAATTGTCCCTCGTAAAGAGAGATGTTTGCTAGGCCACTCGTAAGTAAGATTGATGTAGTGCATGGCCATGCCCGAATGAATTAATGTGATTAATGTCATTCGATTAATCAATTTACTTGGTAATGAGAAAGCATTGAACAATATGAGTTGACGTGGACCATGACTCATGTTCAATATAACATCGTGTGACAATGGGATTGTGATATGTTCTATGTAGGAAAATCGAACTTGATATTATACTATTTGGGTAGGCATGATGGCTTGCTAGAGTCCGCTCATGTCTTATGAGGATCGATGTGATCGGACTCATTGCCAACATAGTATGGTCCTATGGGGTCACACGCATCGAACGAATTGTCAAAAATGAAGAAAATGGGTTTTCTGTGCTCAGGGGACGACTCGTCCCCATGACTGAACCAAGTCGTGCCTTATGAAGGGACGCCAGATCAGTGGGGTATCCCGAGGACGACTCGTGCTCTGGGGCACGAGTCGTGCCCAAAGGGACGACTCGTCCCGTGAGCAAAGCCAAGTCGTGCCCTATGAGGGGACGCCAGAATCAGTGGAAGGTCCCAAGGGGACGACTCGTGCCCTGGGGGACGAGTCGTCCCGTCGGGCCTGGACTGATACGTAAATGACCTAATTTTAGGGTTTTCGCAAAGGGCTTTTATTTGTAACGTATAAATAGTTGCCCCTAGTTGCCCTAGCCGTCATTAGAACGTTTTGGCTTGAGAGAAACACAAAAAGTGAGAGATTTCAATTGAGAATTGAGAATCCAACACTACCAAATCCATTGTTCTTCATTGATTGAAAGGTGTTTCAATCAATAGGATCTAGCAATCCTCCTAGAAGAGTTCTAGGGTTCGTTCATCGCGTGGATACACATAGAGGATCTTCGCTCGTCAAGATCTTTGGTTCGTGATTCCCGTTCGTTCATCAAGGATTAACAAGGTCGTTCAACTGAGTTGGGTCAAGTTTATCAAAGGCAAAAGCATTCAAGGTTGGTATTTCTATTTCATCTTTCTTAATTATCCATCTAGAACGGATTCTAGGGCTTGGGGTTTTTTGAGTTATTGCTTATCTCACTGCGCATGGACCCTCGGAAACCCTACAAAGCGGTATCGAGCCCCGTTCATGATGCTTAGTTAGATAATCATGATAATTGTGTAATATGATTATATGAATTTTCATGATGTGCATGATCTAGAATATGAAATTGTATGAGTTTTACTTGTGAAGTAATTGTATATATAGATATACCATGATTATGAAATAGTAATATATGATTAATATGATTAATCTAGATTATGGGATGTCAATTTCATTAATATGATTAATGTGATTAATCTAGGATGTTTGTGAAGTATTACTTGGTATATTGGCCGGACACCAAAACCTTTCCCCACGTGCACTTCGATGGAAGTGTGGGATAAACTTGGAGCACGTGGCCGCGTACTAGTAATTACTGATCAGATGTGATATGTGTTGCATCATTCCATGTTCATAATTATGCTCATATAGTTTTCATGAATCAACCTTGGGATGTAATTGATAAGCATGAAAAATTGAACCTTCTTTGTAATTTGAGTTTGTTTATGCCACCCATGTTTAAACACTTGTGAGTACACGGATAGTTTCATGTAGGCTACGCCACGCCGAGGTACATTGATTCTATCTTTGTATGATCAAGATGAGCAAACAAAGGATTGCTATACGTTTAACATGGTTGAACTCAATTAGGCTATCAAAACAGCTTTTGGGCCTAAGGCATAAGATGAGATTGAAACATGTGACATATGATGTCTATAATCTCATAATGATCTAAGAGTCATATATAGATATGATTGATAAATGTTATCTACCTTTTAGTTTAATTTTGAGCAATGTGCCATAGCCGACTTGAAATTAAATTAAAGTTGGTTCTTAGCCTATTAAATTATATTATACATGTTTGTATAAGAAGGTTATATAATTTAGTGGGAGTATTTGTGAAATACGTTAATTAATCTCTTAAATGAATTGGTACTTATATGTGTTCATATCTTGTTGCATATCTTTGTAGATCAATGGCCGTAAACAATAATCAAAACATGTCATCGCGATCGCCCTGAGAAGGACAAGTTAGAGGAGAATGGCAATAACTATGTGGATTGGATCCGCAGCTTGGGAATTGTTCTCAAACAGAAAGGAAGTTGTACATTCTCGATGGACCCGTTCCACCCGAGCCGGCCGCTAATGCAACTAAAGCGGAAAGGGACCAACATAAGAAGCATATGGATGATTCTATTGATGTTGGTTGCTCGATGCTTGCTACCATGTGTAAGGCTCTTCGAAGGGCCTTGTACACATGGAAGCCTATGATTTGGGAAATCATTTGAAGGAAATGTTCCAGCTTGCAAGCACGTACGGAAAGGTTTGACACTATGAAGGCTCTTCATTCATGCAAGATGATTGAAGGACAACCCGTTGGGCCTCATGTGTTGAAGATGAAGGGTCACCTCGAACACCTTGAGAGGCTTCGGGGTATCCTATCCAGCTAGAGTCGGCTACGGATATGATATTGCATTCACTCCCGAGAGTTATAATCGCTTGTTCTGAATTATAACATGAATGGGATGAATAAATCTCTGTCCGAATTGCATGGGATGCTAAAGAATGCGGAGAACAATATTACCAAGAAAACCAATCAAGTGTTGATGGTGAATAAAGGAAAGGGGTTCAAAAACAAGGGTAAAGCAAAAGTTGCTAAACCGGAGGCAAAGGTTGCCGTTGCTGAGAAGCCTAAACCCAAATCCCAAAAGGATGCGGTGTGCTACCATTGCAAGAAAACCGGGCATTGGAGGCGTAATCGCAAGCTTTATCGTGAAGGACTGAAGAAGAAGGGCAATGAGATTGCCATGACTTCAGGTATCTATGTGATAGATATTTTACTTTCTACCTCTAGTTCTTGGGTATTAGATACCGGATGTGGATCTCACATTTGCCTAAATGTGCAGGGACTAAAGAATAGAAGGTTGCTCAAAGAGGGTGAAGTAGATCTACGGGTTGGATATGGAGCAAGAGTTGCTGCATTGGCCGTAGGGACTTACGAAGTCACTTTACCAAGCGGATTAATTTTAGTTTTAAATAATTGTTATTATGTTCCGGATTTGAGCAGAAACATTATTTCTATTTCATGTTTAGACAATGAGGGTTACAATTTTCTTATTGCGAATAAGAAATTTTCAATTTATTTGAATGACATGCTTTATTGTGTTGCTCATTCTTTTAATGGCCTTTATGTCTTGGATGTTGAGAATAATGTTGATAATGTCTATCATGTTAGTAAGAAATCCAAACCAAATAATGTGAATGACACATATAAATGGCATTGCCGTCTTGGGCACATAAACGAGAAACGCATCTCTAAACTCTATAAAGATGGATATTTAGACTCATATGATTATGAATCATATGATGTTTGCGAGTCTTGTTTATTGGGCAAGATGACTAAAGCACCTTTTACTAAGAGTAGTGAAAGGGCTAGTGATTTGTTGGCTCTCGTACATACTGATGTATGTGGACCAATGAATAGCATTGCTAGGGGAGGATTTCGGTACTTCATAACGTTCACTGATGACTTATCCAGATATGGCTACGTCTATCTGATGAAGTACAAAATTGAAGCATTTGAGATATTTAGAATATTTCAAAGTGAAGTACAAAATCAACTTGGCAAAACTATTAAAACACTTCGATCCGATCGAGGTGGTGAATATTTGAGCCAAGAATTTGACGATCATCTGAAGAGTTGTGGAATTGTTTCAGAACTTACTCCACCCGGAACACCACAATGGAATAGTGTGTCCGAGAGGAGAAATCGAACTCTATTAGATATGGTTCGATCGATGATGAGTCAAGTGAACCTTCCTATTTCCTTTTGGGAACATGCACTGGAAACAACCACTTTCACACTTAACAAGGTCCCTACTAAATCGGCTCCTAAAACCCCACATGAGATGTGGCATGGAAGAAAGCCTAGCTTATCTTTCATGAAGATTTGGGGATGTGAGGCTTATGTAAAGAAATTGGTTTCTGAACATAAACTTGCACCTAGATCTGATAAATATATTTTCGTTGGTTATCCTAAGGAAACGAAAGGATATCAATTTTACAACCAATCCGAGAACAAAGTGTTTGTTGCTCGACACGGTGTCTTTCTAGAGAAAGAGTTTCTCTCTAAAGAAACTAGTGGGAGTAAAATTGATCTTAAAGAAATTCAAGAACCTGAAAATGACATAGAGCCAGTAGTAGAGACGAAACCAAATTCACAAGCTGTTGTGGAACCGGTTCAAGATACACAAGTTCTTCGCAGATCGGATAGGATACGATCCGAACCTGAGAGATATGGATTTCTCATGACGGAAAGTAATGAAGTAGAAATCATTAAGAATGATGAACCTACTTCCTATCAAGAGGCGATGTCCACTCCTGATTCGGACAAGTGGCTAGGAGCCATGGAATCCGAAATCAAATCCATATACGATAATCAAGTTTGGAACTTGATTGAACCACCCGAAGGTGTAAAAACCATAGGGTGCAAATGGGTTTTCAAAAAGAAAACCGACATGGATGGGAAGGTACATACTTATAAGGCTAGGCTAGTTGCTAAGGGGTATAGGCAGATTCATGGCGTTGACTATGATGAAACGTTTTCGCCCGTAGCAATGCTTAAGTCTATTAGAATTCTAATTGCCATAGCCGCATATTACGACTATGAGATATGGCAAATGGACGTCAAAACAGCGTTTCTTAACGGAAACCTACTTGAGGATGTATACATGATACAGGCTGAAGGGTTTATCGATCCAAAGGATTCTAACAAAGTGTGTAAGTTGCAGAGATCCATTTATGGATTGAAGCAAGCTTCCCGGAGCTGGAATCTACGTTTTGATGAATCAGTCAAAGAGTTTGGCTTCATCAAAAACGAAGATGAACCTTGTGTATACAAGAAGATAAGTGGGAGCATAGTGCTATTTCTGGTATTGTATGTCGATGACATCTTGCTCATTGGAAACAATGTTCCTGCACTTGAGACTGTAAAGTCCTGGTTAGGAAAATGTTTTTCAATGAAAGATATGGGTGAGGCGGCTTATATCCTTGGTATCAAGATCTATAGAGATAGATCAAGAAGGATGATTGGTTTGAGTCAGAGTACATATATTGACAAGGTCCTTAGAAGATTCAGCATGGAAAATTCTAAGAGAGGATACTTGCCAATGGGACATGGCATTACTCTTAGCAAGACTCATTGTCCTAAGACAAATGATGAGCGAAAGAGGATTAATGATATACCATATGCTTCGGCAATTGGGTCTATCATGTATGCCATGTTATGTACTAGACCTGATGTCTCGTACGCTCTAAGCGCAATGAGTAGATACTAGTCTGATCCTGGTGAGAACCATTGGATAGCTGTCAAGAATATCCTTAAGTACTTGAGAAGAACTAAGGATGTATTCTTAGTATAGGGAGGAATGGAAGATGATCTGGTTGTAAAGGGTTACACAGATGCAAGCTTCTAAACCGACATAGATGACTATAGATCGCAGTCTGGTTTTGTGTTTATGCTAAATGGAGGTGCTGTTTGTTGGAAGAGTTCCAAACAGAGCACTGTTGCTGATTCTACAACAGAAGCCGAATACATAGCAGCATCAGATGCGGCTAAGGAGGCGGTTTGGATCAAGAAATTCGTTAGTGACTTAGAAGTCATTCCGAGTATCACTAACCCGATAGAGCTGTTCTGTGACAACAATGGTGCTATTGCCCAAGCAAAAGAACCAAGGTCACATCAGCGATCCAAACACATTTTGAGACGCTTCCACCTCATTCGAGAAATCTGTGAAAGGGAGGACGTCAAGATATGCAAGGTACCAACGGATGACAACATCTCGGACCCTCTCACCAAGCCTTTACCACAAGCTAAACATGATGGTCATGTTAGGTCCATGGGTATAAGATACATGAATGATTGGGCCTAGTGCAAGTGGGAGACTGTAGGTGTTAGTGCCCTAGGCCTATAGAGATAGACCTTTTTGTAATGTCATTGTTCATTTATATATGAGATTGCTTCTTTGATTATTATATGTGTTTGCATGTTTAGTTATAATAATCGTGTCCCTAGTACTTATGAAGCACTAGTATGAAGTCTAATGGATAATCATGTGATGATTATATGCATGGAGATGCACATTAGATTCATGGGTACTTGTTAGAGAACAAGGTACTGGACTTGACCCATTATGAGATTTATGTCATGGTCATATGTCATAATTAAATCTCATATAGTCATATCATTGATATCCTTTGACCTGAGATTATCATCGTCTTCCGCTTGATAAATATCATGTTTGATATAGTTTAACGTTGTCTTTAACCGGATGACAATAAGGGCTATCATTGGCATGGTATGATTCTTGTTGGGAAGAATGATAAGTCAAGATGGAAATTGTCCCTCGTAAAGAGAGATGTTTGCTAGGCCACTCGTAAGTAAGATTGATGTAGTGCATGGCCATGCCCGAATGAATTAATGTGATTAATGTCATTCGATTAATCAATTTACTTGGTAACGAGAAAGCATTGAACAATATGAGTTGACGTGGACCATGACTCATGTTCAATATAACATCGTGTGACAATGGGATTGTGATATGTTCTATGTAGGAAAATCGAACTTGATATTATACTATTTGGGTAGGCATGATGGCTTGCTAGAGTCCGCTCATGTCTTATGAGGATCGATGTGATCGGACTCATTGCCAACATAGTATGGTCCTATGGGGTCACACGCATCGAACGAATTGTCAAAAATGAAGAAAATGGGTTTTCTGTGCTTAGGGGACGACTTGTCCCCATGACTGAACCAAGTCGTGCCTTATGAAGGGACGCCAGGATTAGTGGGGGTGTCCTGAGGGACGACTCGTGCTCTGGGGCACGAGTCGTGCCCAAAGGGACGACTCGTCCCGTGAGCAAAGCCAAGTCGTGCCCTATGAGGGGATGCCAGAATCAGTGGAAGGTCCTAAGGGGACGACTCGTGCCCTGGGGGACGAGTCGTCCTGTCGGGCCTGGACTGATACGTAAATGACCTAATTTTAGGGTTTTCGCAAAGGGCTTTTATTTGTAACGTATAAATAGTTGCCCCTGGTTGCCCTAGCCGTCATTAGAACGTTTTGGCTTGAGAGAAACACAAAAGGTGAGAGATTTCAATTGAGAATTGAGAATCCAACACTACCAAATCCATTGTTCTTCATTGATTGAAAGGTGTTTCAATCAATAGGATCTAGCAATCCTCCTAGAAGAGTTCTAGGGTTCGTTCATCGCGTGGATACACATAGAGGATCTTCGCTCGTCAAGATCTTTGGTTCGTGATTCCCGTTCGTTCATCAAGGATTAACAAGGTCGTTCAATCTGGAATTGGGTCAAGTTTATCAAAGGCAAAAGCATTCAAGGTTGGTATTTCTATTTCATCTTTCTTAATTATCCATCTAGAACGGATTCTAGGGCTTGGGGTTTTTCGAGTTATTGCTTATTCCGCTGCGTATGGACCCTCGAAAACCCTACAAAAGACTCATACGGATGAGCTCGATAACAAACTCTAAAAGAAAAATTTAGAACCTAAGGACTGAATTATTATTTTAGAGGTGGGTAGCCTCTGTATATTAGTCATCTTCAGGCTCTTCTTGTTGAAGTCTTTCTACCACACGAATTCCTGTGTTGATCAGCTCCCTAAAGCTTTGGAAATAACCAGTCTCGAGTCTTTCCTGATACTTTGACTGCAGGCAACTCACAAAAATGTTTCTACATTCTTCTTAAGTCAGATCACTCATCAGTTCAATCAGCTTTCTTAGTCACCTTTGCGTTGAGGTATATGAATGGCTCATCTTCTTGTTGCTTCACACTCTCCAAGTCTGTCTTGGTGGTGACCCAATAAGAATTGGCCTTGTAACGAGCAAGGAACACCTTCATCGTTTTCTCTCATGAGAAAGTCTCATCAGGATCTAGGCTCATATACTACTTCAGTGTAAAGTCTTTGAGAATCAAGTGAAAGGTTTAAGTCAGGCCTTCCTTGGGTACGCCTTTGGAACTCATGGCTAGGGTAACGATGTTGATGTGAGTAATTGGACAACCACGGCCATCACACTTTTCTGTGTTCAGCATCTTGAACTTGGCGGGCATCACCCAGAGTGGGGTGGTATCCACTATTCTGGCACCGATGTTGGAGTCTCTATCGAGAATATCTATTCTCTTCTGGACGGCATCACATTGGCATAGATCCATTCATGATTCAGATTAATTGGAGAAGGGTTTGTGTTATAGCCCCTGGTTGAAATTGACATGGTTTAAACTGTTGGATATGGGTCGGACCATATGAAAGAGGAGTAGGCAATCGGCTTGATTCCCGCTCGGGATACGTAGGAATTCTTTCTCTAAGGGTACAGCCATTTGACCGTTCAGGTCACTTCGTAAGGCATCTCCCCCGATTTGGGATCCTTATCTTTTTTCGACGACTCTACTTCCTCCGTAAGTAACGTCGCCACCGAAGGGCTTCTGTAAGTACCCAAATCTGGATCGTTAGAATCCGTTAATTCACACTTTCCAAATTAATGAGACTTTTCAGGACTGTCCTGATCATTCAAAATTAAAGTGTATTAAAAGACACATTAGAACACGTGAAAAATATCACTTTTCTACAAATACGCAATTTTCGGGAATTTTCGAGACTTTCGGGACTGTTTTCGATATTTATTCGGACAATTATTTAAAAAAACAGTCAAAATACGACCAAAAGACCAAAATACCCTTTTTAGTGACTAAGTATGCCATGTGTCACACATGCACAAGCCCAAGGTCAAATCAATCACATCAAAAATAAAAAAAAGACCAAAATACACTCAGCTCCAAGACTGGCCGGACGGCCTGCTTTTCCCCTTGAAATTGCCTATAAATAGCAGCCTCCCCTTTTATTTTAAACAACAAGATTTCTTACCCCAAACCCCCCCCCCCCTTCGACACTCCAGCCATTTTTTAGCCCCAAAGCCCTCCCGAAACACTGTCGAATTGACAAAAATTTCAGTGCGAACGAGAGTTAACTAGGGGAGGTTCTGCCTACGTGAGAGCAAAATTTCTCTCCCCATTAAACACCCTAAAGCAATCCACTTGAGGCGAATCCCTCATTTCCTACAAAACACATACCCTAGGGAGATAGAGCCGAAATCAAACATTGATAAAACTCCCCTTCTAACCCTAAATCCCTTTTACTTACTTGCCACTTTATTTATGTCTTTTACCGTCCGAGTCGTTTGACTCGTTGATAGTCCTTCACCGTCCGAATCGTTCGATTCGTTGATTTGTCATTTACATTTCTGTCATTTACCGTCCGAATCGTTCGAATCGTTGATACCGTCATTTCAATATTGTCATTTACCGTCCAAACCGTTTGGTTTGTTGATCGCATTTACTTTAACATCCGAGTCAAGAAATTGACTTGTCGAACGTCATTTCATTACTGTCGATTACTTTAAATGTCTTTTCTTTACTATCATTTTATCAAAAAAAGGGTAACGTTATAATGCCCGATTCAAATCAAAATCTTTTCTTTACTATCATTTTATCAAAACCCGGGTAACGTTATAATGCCCGATTCAAATCAAAATCTTTTCCTTACTGTCATTTTATCAAATAAAGGGTAACGTTATAATGCCCGATTCAAATCAAAATATCCCTCATTTCTTACTAAGAAAAAGTCAATCTGACTCGCATTACCTCCACTCCTATAGGACACCAAGTGAGATTCTCTCTTCTTGAACCAAGTGTTCATTATACTCAAGTCATATGCCAATGAAAAGTCCAGGATACTATTTCCTGCTTCATTCCTCTCTCCAAAACCAAAACCTCCATGTATGCTCTCAAAGCCATGTCGACTAGACCCCACATGTCCGTTCAGATCACCACCAATCACTAATTTCTCACCACTAGGTACTCGTTGCACTACCTCCTCCAAATCTTCCCAGAACACTTGTTTAATAGATGCATCCAACCCTACTTGTGGTGCATAGGCGGAAATAATAGTTATAATCTCATCACGTATCACCAGTTTAATGCCCATAATTCGATCACTCTTCCTGTACACTTCCACCACATCATTACTATACTGTAAGTGCTCCAATTTGAGCTTGTTAGAATTTTCGTTAGAAAATTAACGAAAGTTATAACATTTCTAACAATTCCTAACTATCCTAACATTTCTAACAAAGTGAGGGTAAAATGGGCATTGTTATTTAAGGTTAAACCTTAAAAAGAATCTCAAAAAGCAAAACAAAAGAAGAAAACCAAAAATGGCAATGGCTGGAAACACAAAAAACTGGCTGTTAATTTGAATTTTGAAAAGAAATATTCTTCTTGTCCAAAGCTGGAGCTGCATTTAATGAACAGTGCACGCCTACTGGACCTATCCGCGCGGATACCTTTGCATTTTCAGGAGGGCTATAAATTGAGCCCTCCAGTCACAAAAATAAGGAGGAAGAACACATTTTGCACCGAACCTCTGGCGAAATATAGAGAGAAAACAGTGAGAATTCACTTGAATTGTCACCTTTTTCTCTCCAATCTTTCCCAACTCATACTCATCCACTCACTCTCATATTAAAGCCCTAAACACTCATACACTCAAGCCAAACACTCAAGAACACAAGGAAGATTGGTAAACCCTCCTCTTCCTAACCCTAAATCTCATCCATGCATGCATCTTCAAACTACAAAATGTAGTTCTTTCATCTTCTTGCTCTAGATCTAAGAAGATCACCATGGAAGACCATCTCCATGGATGATCTTCTACAAAGATCAAAATTACTTTCAAGCTTTCTTACTTTCTTGCAAAGAAAACTCATTTTCAAAACCCTAAAAACCATTTTCAAGCATAAAATCTTGATTTCAAAGGATAAAATTCCCCTTCCCAAGCAAATGAAATGCTTAGTCCTAATGTACCCCAAGGATGGTTTGGTATAGTTGATTCACCACTAAAATGTCTAGTGATCACTAACCAAAACCTAGGGAAATGGGGACAAGCATGGATGCAAAACCCCCTTTAAAATCATATTCTCCTTCTTGGGAAGTTGCTGTCCAGTAGCAATTTTCCCAGACCTCAGTCCATTGTCTTAATTTTTGGACACAGATGAACTTGGAATTTGGTGTTGACTACAAAACACTTTTTGTAGCCAACATCCAGAGCTTTCCAGACATATTTTTATTTTATTTTTTGAGTGAGTAAAACTCCTCTTTTCAAATTTTCTTTCAGAGGATAGTTCATCAGCTTCTGGGAATCCAGATCTCATATCTGAGGTTTCCAGAAGGTTTTGACCCCTCAAATCTTCTCCAAAATGGAAAATTCATTCGCACAAACTTTATTTAAGGTGTCTAGAACAACTTTCATTCTCTGAGTTTATCCAGATTATGAAGTTTTAAGACCCTTGAATCCCTTTCAAAATCAAAGGTCCACTGCCTTTTTCATTCTGGCAGAAATGGCTCTCAACTTCAAAAGGTCTTTTGAGTACCAAATCTCAACCCAAAAATCTTCCAAAAAATCATGGGATCAGTTTAAAGTCTTAAAAAGATATCCCAATTTTTACTTTTCTGAGTTTCAAAGTATTTTGGCCAAAACACACACACACACACACACACAAAAATGATTTTCAGCTTGGAAGACTCGTTTTACGAGGCGCGTCGGGTGCACACTAACGTCCTTCCCGACGCGTAACATGACCTCCGAACCTAAATCTCTGATCTCGGGCTTTTTTCAAAGTTTTGGCCCTCAAAATTAAAATGGCGTGGCGACTCCGTTTCGTTGATTTTTTCAAACACAAAAATGGGAAAATTTTCGGATATGCACATCATCACAGTGGCGACTCCGCTGGGGACTAAGCTTTTTTTAAAAAAAAAATGGTATTTGGTATATTGGTGGAAACCACTAAATTTCCCGTTATCGCCTCCTAACACGAGTCGGGGATAAATTGTGGTCTAACAATCCCACGTACCGGTATCACCGTTTTCAAAAAAAAAAGGCTTTTGAGGGTCAAGCTTCCGTCCCGGCTTTGAAAATCATTTTTGCGTGTGTGTTGATTTTTTGCACAGTTTTCATGTTGTTTTGGCCGCCTCGGAAAAAAGTCAAAATTTTGACTGTCGGAATAATGTCCCTAACTGTCGGAATTTTCGTGCTTACGTGCTTATGTGCTCATAAAAAAAATCAAAAAAAAAAAGGGATTTCAAAAAAAAAAAAGAAGAAAATTCTCAAAAAAAAATCATGCATCATATTTTTTTTAAGACACATAAAAAAATCTCTATTTTACTCAGAAAAAGAATATAGACTGCTTGCACACTACGCGCACGTGACCGTACACTGCACACTACGTCCTTAACCCGGGGAAATCCTTGTCGCGGTCCATTTGGTCTTATTACGCCTCTCGGATGAGCACAGGACTACCCAAACATCCCATGGAGCCTCGTGTCGACCATGCACTTGTCCGTGACACACTTTGTCCGAGACCCGGTTGGTTTTTTAGTCTGGTCTGTGTCATGCCCTGTCCGTGTATAGACCTTTCCTTTCAAGCCTTTGTCGGCATACCGACTCAATATCTTTCGGGTCCCTAATCAGTCGAAGTTCTGCCGGTTTTCCGCCGCAGACTTTGACCAAGATATTGACCGGCGCCTTGACTTCGGCTCTGACTGGCACAAATTATACACTGACTCCCAGCATTGACACTGAGTCATCAAGGATTAATGACTATTCCATGCCTAATTACGGCTTAACTGACGACAAGTCAAGATCAATTGTGGACGCTTATCAGTCCAAATCATGCCGACTTTTCGTCGAGCCCTCGGACATGATCTTGACTTTCGACGTCAGCTTTGTCCGTAATTTACATCGAATGCTCGTTAAGACTCGATTACCCGCCAGACTTTTAGGATCGTTTTTCTTTCGGTCGGTGGGACCCGCTTGCCTATAGGACCTCGCCCGGGCCGTCCACCCTGGGAGGTCGAAATACAGGTGGAATACGAGGGGCTTATAGACGTAGTGACGGGGCCCACTGATCCAGGATCCAGAGTAGTTTGCGAAAAAGAAGAGCAATTTTTTCCAACCGATTAGGTTAATAAAGCGTGTTTTAAGTAAACGTGAACAAATAACTGCATGTTGCATGAGCCAAAAGCCCAAACACCTACCCTCCTTCCATTCCCAGACATCTGAACCTTCGTGTCCTTTCCCCCGCAGCTCCGCACAAAGCTTGGTTTCGGGCACCGGGTCACCGTTTGATCAGTTGGGAAGAGTCAAGCGCATCGTCGGCCTTCACCGTTTGTTCCGACTCCGGGTTTCAGAATGTCCGCATCACTGGTAATGATGGGGATAACGTTGTCCGCCCTCCAAAATCCTCAGCAGACCATATTGGATCCAGTTCGTAGAACAAATGAGACTTCGACATGAGGCTCAAATTGATGACCTACTGGGGTAGTCGCAAGTCATGGTTTGACTATCAGTTCCAATTCCGATGGCACTTTTACCGCAAAGACGAGAAGAGGGTTCTCCTCCTCTTCTTAATAGTCCGGATACATCAAAATGCTACCCCAAGATTCTTATGTTTCCACCGCCGGGACTCTGCCCGCCGACTTACAGGGCAACTGGCCCCCAAACAGGAGCCAGGGACGAAAGAGTTCGGTATACCGTCAGCTGTCCCCTCTTAAAGTGATGATCCCACAAGTGTCCAGCCTGAGTGATGAAAATCAGGGAACAGCCAAGAAATATGGTCAGCCATCAAAGCCTGGAAGAACGCCAGAGACAGCAGGCCTGGATTGAAGAGGCCACACGCCACTTCGGGACCTTAACAATATCCCAACCGACCGGGGCTACCTTGAAGGACAAACATATGCCCGTTCCTCTGACCTCAATATCTCTCATTATCCGTGGAGTCCAATCACTCGCTACCAGATGAGCCCAGCAGCAGATCCCTCTGTCAGTTCCACCCAAAGTCATTCCAGCACGCTCAACTCCGAGGTCCCAAATCCGCCACCGCCGTAGAACACATTTGGTGGGATATTTGTGACTGTCCCGATTGCCTTGAAAGGGACTATCAGGACTGGATACACGAAGACCGTCCTCCCAAGAAAAAGAAAATTTTCTCCCAGTAAAAACTGAAGGAGAGATTCGAGGCCGGTGATAACAGTGTGGGAACGCTCGGGGAGCCATCTGGGGGATTTGATTATTATGTACTCTACTCCAGTCGGTCCTTCCCCAAAGCAAAAAGGGGTAAAAGAGCAGAAAAGCCTTGCCAACGACAGAATTGAGACTTTCGGATACCAGAGTACTGCAGAACAGAAGTCCAACCCCCCTCGGGGTCAGCCAAGGTTCAGTTTGTCCAGTTCCCGAGTATACACCGATGAAGAAAAACCGACGCCAGTCTGGCTCCCCCACTCAATCAACATGTTGACTGGAGATGGCAACCGCCACAAAAGGCCTCAGTATAACCCAGGGGCTTCGGCAAAGGCTCTACCTAGCAAGAAAAAAGCACGAAGCGACAGGTTTAATGACTCTCTATCCCGAGACAAGGACCAAATCTATGATCCTCACCTATATGGGAGTATGATCACCTTCTGCGATGAAGATTTGCCAAGAGATGTCTCCCAACACAATGAAGCTTTGTACATCACTATTCGGCTCAACACCATGTCACTCCCTGGGGTATTAGTGGACAATGGATCATCGGTAAACGTCCTTCCCCTCAGCATGATGAGGGCCCTCCGCATAAATGAAAGGCGCGTGATCCCATCTACCCGGACTGTCAAGGCCTACGACGGTTCGTCTCGTCCCATTCTGGGGACAGTGACTCTGGAACTCTGGTACGAAACCCAAATGGTGCCCGCAAAGTTCCATGTAATGGATATCCCCTCCGAGTTCACAGCCCTACTAGGGCGCCCTTGGTTGCATCACATGAAAGCCATAGCCTCCACTCTCCACCAATGCGTCAAATTCATCAACCGGCAGGGAGACCTTGAAGTCATAAGGGGTGACAGTTTCCTCATAGGGAACGAAGCTGAAACAATAGCCAAGAATGCCCACAGTCAAACACCGGGGCTACATCCTTCAAGAGGCAAGCCTCGCCAGCATCCTTTGGAATCCAGCGATGCCAACTATATCGACACACTCAAGCAAGCCGACTCCGAAGGAGTTCGATTCATCAAATTTAATTGCTATTTCCAACACTTGGAGGCACACTGGAAGGAAACGCTGAACACCGCCATGATACAGGCACACAAGTCCCCGGTCCTCAATCACAGATTTGTCAGCATTCTGCAAACCCATTCTTTGGCCTCGCCAGGCGAGGAGATTTTCATGATAAAAGTCAGCAAACACCGACAGACTCGGCTCGAATCTATGAACGTCGTGTGGGACGTCCTCCTTGCTGAACTACCTGCCAAGCCTTTCCGCTCGAGTATGGGACATGAGATTTTTCTAGCAGCACACCGAGACGCAATACGTCCTTACATCTGGATTGAGCGGTCAGATTGTGACGAAATGGGAATCCCCAGGATTGAGGAAGATCCCTACATCCACATGCTCGGCCTTTCGGACGCCAAACACAATTGATTCTGGTTCAGACAAAGAGATAATAGCAACGGCGAAGAGGGAGCACAGAGACCATGCCTTTCCCGAGTTGTGAAGCCACCGACAGCGATGCCGCTAAAGAATTGGGAAACTCTCTCAGGCCCGTCCGCGACCAAAGAGGAAATGATCACCAAGCTTGGATTGGTTCCCCGTCCTTTCGTGTCAACCTTTGTAAAGTCCTCCGAGTCTCTCATTGTTGAGTTCGAGTCTCTCGAGTCGTCCGATGGCCTTACGCCTGAAGACTACGAGTCTGTAGCGAACGTTGTATTCCCCTTCGTCTTCAATGAAATGATGAACCTTTCTGAGTATCCCTTAATTGCCACTTTAACTAATGATGAATTAACTAATAATCTAAAAGCAGTTAATAACGATTCACTAGATGAAGAGGCAGACACATTAAATGAACAATATATCAAAGAAATCTTTAAGCGGGTTGTCAGGAAAGAGGAAAATCGAGCCCAAGCTGCCGAAGAGATTTTGACAAGTGTGAATCGGAGGCTGGAAGAGCCTAAAGAGACGCAGATTGGTAGTTTCTTCGAAGGGTGAAAGGGACGCCCTAATTGAGCTGCTAAAAGAATTCGTGGATGTGTTCGCATGGTCCTATAAAGATATGCCAGGCCTCGATCCTTCCATAGTTGAGCACCGAATACCGCTCGACCAGTCAAGCCGGTAAAGCGAAAGCTAAGAAGAATTAAGCCCGAATGGTCCTTACAAGTGAAAGAGGAGATAGAAAAGATGCTCGGAAGCGGGGTTCATCGGGGTCATTGAATACCCAACATGGCTGTCCAACATAGTGACGGTGACCAAGGCCAACGGAAAGATCCGATCTTTGCGTAGACTTGAGAGACTTGAACAAAGCCAGTCCAAAAGACGATTTCCCTACCAAACATCGACATTTTGGTAGATTCCACGGCCAACCATGAAGTCAAATCCTTCGTCGATGGTTTTGCCGGCTACAACCAAATCAAAATGGCGAGAAGAAGATCGAAGCCAAAACGGCCTTCACAACCCCTTGGGGCACCTCTTGCTACACGGTCATGCCATTCGGACTAAAGAATCTTTGGGGCTACGTACCAAAGGGCGGCTACGGCTCTGTTCCATGACATGATCCACAAAGAAATTGAGGTCTATGTGGACGACATGATAATACATTCGAGAGGATCGAGATGGCCGGCACTTTGTTGATTTGAGAAAATTCTTCGGCCGCCTCAGAGACCACGGCATGAGGCCGAATCCGGCCAAGTGCACCTTCGGTGTAAGACGAGGTAAGGTGCTAGGATATATGGTGACAGAACGGGGAATCGAAGTAGATCCCAGAAAATCAAGGCGATAGTTGAAATGAAGCCACCAGGACAACGACGAAGTGAAATCCTTCATGGGAAGGCAATACATAAGCCGCTTTGTAAATCGGTGACCTCGTCTGCGAGCCGATCTTCAAGTTGATGAAGAAAAATGCCTACACTGAGAATGGACCCCGGAATGTCGGCTTGCCTTTGAACAGATCAAGGCATACCTTGTGAATCCTCCGATTCTCTGCCCACCACATCGGCAAAAGCCGCTCTTGCTATATCTAAGCTATCACGGATACGGCAATTGGGGCTATGCTAGCTCAAGAAGAAAGATTCCAAAGTCGAAAACGCCATCTATTTCGTAGCGAAAGCTCCAAGGAAGCGAACTCAATTACTACGCTTGCGAGAAGACTTGCGCGAGTTTGGTGCAGGTAGTGGGAAAGTTGAAACACTACATGCGGTCTCACCCGATACATCTTGTTTCAAGGATAGACCCCATCAAATATACGTTCGACAAGCCTTCCATCTCCATGAGATTGGCAAAATGGTCGTTCTTTTTGGCCGAATATGACATCACTTATGTTTCAAGGAAATCCGTAAAAGGACGCATAATGGCGGAACATCGGCCGATTTCCCAGTGATGAGTCTCGAGGACTGAACCTCAATTTCCCGATGATGGAATCTTCGCCCTAGAAGGAGAAAATCGCTGGCAACTCTTCTTCGACGGAGCGTCAAACAAAAGGGGGAACGGGATAGGAATGCTTACGGTCGATCCCTGCGACGAACACACCCCCATAGCATGCAAAATTTGAACTTCGAAGTCACCAACAACGGCTGCTTGAATATGAAGCTTGCATAGCCGGGTTGGAAGCCGCCCTTGAAAGAAATATCAAGGAATTGGAGGTGTATGGTGACTCTGCCCTCATCATCAATCGGAGTCTCTAACAAATGGAAGACCGTGGATCCGGGTTTGCAGAAGTATCATGCTTACATGGAAGAACTAGTGGCTCAATTCAAAGAAATCGGCTTTCATTACGCGAGAGGCCGAAACAGGTTCGCGGATGCTCTGGCTACACTAGCCTCTCTTGTCGAAATACACGAAGGAAAGTCTGTTAAACCATTCGAGTCGGGAGAAGAGAAAACCCCGCCTATTGCTTCGAAATTGAAGCGGAAGCCGAACCGATCAATGATCCACAGTACACTCAGTTGCGATTGCACGAAGGATGGCGAGGCCTCTTTCAAAAATGAAGATGGGGAATATAAAGAAGGAATCAAAGCAAAAAGTCTCTCGGCCACAAGCGGCTCGCCTCCCATTATGTTCTTTTGGGAAATATGCTATACAAGAAGCGTTATCAAGGCCCCCTCTGCGATGTATCGGCAAACAAGAGGCTACCGAACTCATGAAAGAAATACATGGTGGTACTGCGGCCCTCACATGAATGCTCGAGCTCGATGCAAATCATGCGAGAATGGGGTACTTTTGGATCTCCATGGAAACCGGCGCATCCGGTTCGTCAAAAGGCTGCGACAAATGTCGGCGATACTCAAATCTTAATCACTTGCCTCCTCACGAGTTATCTTGCATGACAACCCCTTGGCCTTTCGTCACTTGGGAATTGATGTCATAGGCAAAATCACACCATCGAGCGATATGACCACGAGTTCGTCTGGTAGCCGTGGATTATTTCACCCAGTGGGTTGAAGCAAAGTCCTACAAAATCCTCAATTCAAAGAAAGTTGCCCTCTTCATCAAAGAAAACATCATGTGCGGATACGGGTTGCAGTAGAAATCATCTCGAGATAATGGATCCCACTTCGAAGGGAATGTGAAAAATTCTTGGCGAGAATTCCGAATAACCCGTCACAAGTCATCTCCTACGGGCCCCAAACCAACGGAGCCGTCGAGGCGGCAAACAAGACTCTGGAAAATATCATCAGGAAAATGGATGTCCAAGGCGAGATTGGCCCGAGAAGTTACACTTGGCACTCTGGGGCTCTGAGAACATCGGTCGAACGGCAAGCGGGAAACACCTTTTGCCCTCACATACGGAATGGAAGCCGTACTCCCAATCGAGCTGGAAATCCCCTCGCTCAGTATCTGCTTTGGAAAGCCGGATCAACGAGGTCGAATGGCTCCAGTCGCCATGATGAATTGGCCCTACTAGACGAACGCCGATTGAAGGCCGTATGGAACACATCCGGGCCTACCAAGGAAGAATGGCTAGAGCCTTCGACAAGAAAGTAAAGCATCGGGAGATCCGAAAAGGTGATCTCGTTCTAAAGAAAAGCCCCCGGTCCGTATCAACCCTCTCGGCAAATGGGAGCTGTATGGGTCGGGCCATATGTCGTCCGGAAGATCTTCTCGGAGGAGCCATGCAACTTGCGGACCTCGACGGGAATCCCTTTGTACACCCAGTGAATGGTGACAAGGCTGCGCGAGATACTACGCGTAAAAAAAAAAAAAAAAAAAAAAAAAAAAAAAAACAACAAAAAAAAAACAAAAAAAAAAAAAAAAAAAGAGAGTGCTAAAAGAGTAATACCCAACTAGGTTAGAAACCCGAAAAGGGCGGCCTAGGTAAAAAACGGGGTTGCACCAAAAAAAACAAAAAAAAAAAAAAAAAAAAACAAAAAAAAACAAAAAAAAAAAAAAAAGAGTTCACCGGGTTGAACTACGAAGACTGAGCTCCTCAAAATGAGGGGAACGTAGGCGGCGGAAACGGTTCGGTCTAAAACACAAATAAAAGCCATACTTTGGCATCAATACAATTGATCGAGACCATGAAAGCGTCTCGAAAAACTCTAAAGCAATTCAAATATTCATTACAAGTTAAAAGCTCTTTGATGAGTCTAAGCCCGATTCATTCCTACAACTCGGCAACCTGCTAAAGAAAACTAAGATACATAATCAAACTAATGTGTACGCCATGACAAGAAAAGGGATACTCGGAAACCTCGAGTCACTCCAAGCCACTCGTCTTGGCCTCTCCCTTCTTCTTCCCCCTCGAGTCTTTCTCTTACGAGCCAGGAAAAATGTCGGTATTCCTCCTACCAAGCTCTGGTATAGGGACGGGGTCTATCAAACCCGGCCTCTGTCGGGGCCTTAGTAGCCCTAAGCGTCATCCCTCATCTCCTGTAACCTAGCCGGTAGCATAGGAGCCCTCCTCTCCTGTCTCTTGACGTAAGCCTCATAATCAGTCACGGCGTCTCCGCTCTGTCATGAGGGTTGGCCCTCGCCTCGGCCCTCCTCCTCTCGAAACAGTCGGGACCTCCGCACCCACAATGGCCTCACGCCGTCTGAAAATAGCCACTGAGTCTCTCCCGGATGCCTCTCATACCAATCCAGGTACAAGTGGTCGGGAACACCGGTCTCGGGCGCTGAGAATGACCCGAGGAGGAAAGGCATCATACCTCCATGCTCGGGAAAGAAATGGAAACACCGAGGGATCATCCATGGAAGCAGGAGCCACCACCTGGTGGCTATATCATCAAAGCCCTCCAAAGGAACTGCTCCAAGCCAAAGCGCCTAAGGACCGAGCCGGAATGTAGAAGCTGGGTAAGAAAGCCCGGAAGCATAACCACATGGGACCCGTCTGAAGCACTCTGCGAGTCTCCACCCGCCAATGAGGCACCAACCATCGATATCTTGATGCGGCGACCCGCCATCCAACGCGCCCACGAGCCACGATCATCAAAATCTACATCGACACCTCTCTGGCAAAAGTCCAAGGCACGATCATATCGAGAGGTTTCCCGAAGAACCCCAAACGCTCCATCGGCCACGGGGTCGAGAGGAACGGGCTGCCCCGTGCATATACCGCCGTTCGGTAGCTAATGCATCGAGAGCATGAAAAGTCTCCCCAGAATCAAAGGAACGACATCTACGCCCGGGCGACGGTGAACGACAACATCCGGCAGACCGATGGCGGATCCCAAAGGAATAGACCATGAACAGGGTGCCAAACATACAAAGTGCAAAGGCATCCCAATAGGCGTCATCCACCAAACCTAGGCCCCTAAATCTGTCGGGAAGACCGGAAATATCGAGATGATCGAGACCGCGGATCATACCTTGCGCTTCCTCCAGGGAAAGATGAAGGAGGACGCACAATCTGTCAACAAAAGAAGCCCCTCCGGGCAAAGGAACCGCTATCTCTTCCACCTCAGGACCTCAGTAAGGCCCGAAATTCTTGACAGTCGGAACAATCTCGTTGAAGGAAAGGCAAAAGACATGCCTTCTAGTATCCCAAAACGAAGAAGAAGCTCTTAAGAGGTCATAATCCGGAACCAATTCTTTGAGAGACCACAAGCATCGTATCTTGTACCTTTCTTCAAAGAATGATCTTCTCTCATGCATGATCTCCTACACCACTCCTTGAACTTTTCAAAGAACAACATTTGCCTTTCTTTGGACAATTTTGGAGAATTTTTGGCCATTTCCATGATTTTTCTCTCTTTCTCCCGAAAATGGCTGTTTGAATTGGAGGTTGAAGAGGATATTTGAATTTGAAATAAAGCAAGACCAGTGCGAACCAAAATTAAAGAACAATGTCGGATGCGAGTCCCCATCCGCGCGGATGGGATTGCTTTCCCAAAAAAAAATGCAGCGGTCAAGGCTACGCCAAAAAGGAATATTCCGTCCCGGTTGCTCGAAACTTGTGCAAAAACCTCCCCAAACCAGTCCATATACCAAACACCCTTGCAAAAAAAAAACCAAGGCTCATGCAACATTGCATTCATATTGCATTGCATTCGTAAAATAAAATCCTAAATTATTACATTCCAAAAAAAAAGAGTGTGCATAAAAAAAAAAGCAAACATAAATAAAATCCTAAATTATTACATCAAAAAAATGTGCACAAGCTGTACAAATCTAAATCTCAATCTCAAATCAAAAAAAAAAATCAATCGGAGTCTCCGGCACCCGATGTCTCCCCGGCCCCTCTTGCGACTCGGGCCCGCCTCCTCGGGAGCCACGAAAATCTCGGGCTCGAGAATCGTCCTCGTCTCCGAGAAAGAGGCTCATCGGGACCAGCCGGCACGCTACGATAGGGCAAGCCGAGATCTGCGAAAAAATCATATCCGAAGGTGAAGGCGTCGGACTCACACGTACGAAGACGACCCGCCATCTTTGCCATACGTGTCCACTGCCCGTGTGGATCCCGAGAATGACGTGATCCGAAGGCGGCCGCGCGATGATCAAGGAGAGGAGACAAAGGAGTCTACGAAGAAGTCTACGAGCGAATAGGGAAGCCTCCGTCGACGGGCGCCGGCGCGTGGTCGCCTCGCTCTAGCACGAGGAGCCCCCATGGCGACCATCCTCACGATGAATCTCTTGGCCCCGATCACTTGCTTCGTCGGCTTCTCGACGACCACCTCCAGCGCACAAAAGCAAAAGCGTCAAAAAAAAAAAAAAAAAAAAAAAAAAAGGAGGTGATGCTAAAGATGATGAAACAAAAGGAAGAAAAGAAGGGGAAAAGGTGAAGCCATACCTTCATACCGGACGAGGCCGGAAAGCTCGTGGAAGTCGCTCGGGTGAGGGATCTGCACCCTCAATCGGACCCCACCCTGGATATAGGAAAAATCCGTCCGAGGGTACCGCGGGATCCCAAGCCCCTCCCTATCCAGAACACGAGGCATCCTCGGCCTCCTCAAGACGAATGTCGCATATGGCTCAATCGCCACAAAATCCGAGAAGTCTTGGCTGCTCGGTAATCATCCCAGTCACGGACCGATCGCTCGGAGTGCATCATATCGGCGGGAGGCTCCACCGGTGTCCTCAAAGGCGAGTTCACGCCATGCTTTGGCGCGTCACCCTCTCTCCCGAGATAATAGGCATCGCGAGTCGGACCCCTCAAAATCCTCCATTGCCTTGTCCAGGATCTCGGCGCCCTTCGAGTGCGCTACCTCAAAGCGATCCCGGGGGAAGAATATCATCCCCTCATCTGTCTCGGCCTCCGTCAAAGGAAGGCAATCCGCGTACCAGAGTCGTACGCCCCCTGGAGCTTATCTTCTCCGGGCATGCTTGGACCAAGGCTGCATGGCCGGATACGCCCAACGTACTCAGCCATTTGTCGCCACGCCGTGAACGTGGAAAAACTCCAATGCCCATACCTGCGAAAGTTAAAAATCCAATTAATCCAGTGCAAAAGAAAAGTGCGTGCTCAAAAAAAAAGAGGAAAAGCAAAAGAGAGCTTATACCTCCAGGGGCAAACTCGAAGCGATACAAGGAGCTCACGGCCTTCATTTGTACCTATCAAGAGCAAAATAAAGCTCTGCCGGCCCGGCCTCTCCCCACGAGACATCTCCGGCCGTCTCCATGTCCTCCAAGGACCTCGGCAAGGCAAAGCTGCCGTCCCCTCGGCATGCCCAAAGAGGGTGCTCGAGAAAGCAAACCACAAGAAGGCCACAGCAATGCGATCGGCGCCTATCCTCTCCTCCCGGCCTCATAGCTCGCTATGGTCTCCACAATCTTGCCGTAGACCACGGCATACTCCATCCCCATCCCCTTTTTGGGAATAGGGGAAAATCCCGAAGAGCACACGGATCGGCATCGCTGTAGCCATCCCGCCACTCAATGCTTTGCGTCCATTAAAGAGACGGGCCCGTAATCGCGGCGTAATCGGAGGGCGTAACCGTAGCCTCGCCCGGAAGAAGTGGAAGGTGTGGGTCGCGTCCCACCAATCTTGCGCGGAGCAAACATCAAGCCCTTGCTCTTAGGGAACTTGACCCGGTCCCCTCAAGCACTCGACGAACTCCCGAGCCCCGTCTCGACAACAATCTGTCTCGGACTCGGCAAAGCTCCTCGGCCCGCATCGGAAGCCGGTCCCACAAGTCAATCACGAGACTCCACCGATCCTCGAGTCTTCATCTTGTTCATTGCTCCGTCACAAAACGGTTTCCGCCTGTAAAAAAAAAAAAAAAGAGAAAATGTCAAAAAAAAAAATTGCAGCAACACATGCATTAAAAAAAAAATTCGACGGCATAACGGCATACAATGAGCATAGCCCCATTTTCTCGCATAAAAGAAAACAGTTTTCAGCAAGTCCCAATGCATTCATCAAAAAAAAAAAAAAAGATGCATTCCTACGGAAGTAAAAACTCCGTCCCATTTTCATAAAATAACATGCATCATCTCAAAAAAAAAAATTTTTGCATACATGCATATCATCCATCTTACATGCAACGGGAGGAAAAAAATCCGTCCCACTTTTCAAAAAAAAAAAAAATCCTAAACATACATACATCTCATATTGGCAAAATGCCCATTCTTTCCAAACAAAATGCATGCATTGCATCATCATTCATCAATATCAAAATCCAATTTCAAAAAAAAAATCATCATCATCATCAACATGCAATATTCAATTTCAAAAAAAAAATCACAATTCTTCGAATTTTCACATGTAATTTTCGAATTGAAAAAAAAAATGTGGCAAAAATGCCAATTCTTTTTCCCAAGCAAAGTGCACATTTTGGGTTACTCATATACTCATTACAACATGCAAAGCATCAAAATCAAAATTCAAAGCCAAGAATATCAATCATTCGAATTTTCAAAAAAAAAAAATTTCAAAAAATCACCCAAAATTCAAATTTCAAGCAAGAAATCGAACAAAGGGATCAAAGGGTTTCAAAGTATACCGTTCGGAGATTCGAATCAGAAGCCCAATGTTGCCAAGCATCGGGGTAATGCTCCTCGCAACCGATTGCGAAAGATTGTAATGCCTCCTCATTCGGACGAGCTCCAATCGCCTCTCCGCTACCGGGCCACGTCCTTGACCTTGAAAAGCGCCTTCCCGTGTTCCATTGCTCAAAAATCGAAGAAATCGGAAGATTTCGGAGCTCAAGGCCAAAAATGGCGGATTTGCGACTTCTCTCTCTTTCCTCTCGTAAAATTCAAAAGCTGAATGAGGAAGAAGAAGGGCGTTGGCCCTAATTAATACCACGACTTTCCATCCCTATCCGCGCGGATAGGATTGCAAGGGTCAAAATGACCCTTTTGCCCCTTAAAATTCCAGGACTCGCAATTCGGTCCCGACTTGAGAGTTAACCCAAAGTTAACCAAAGTCAGCCCCTTGTCAAGAAAATCTTCCCCGGCAGTCAAACGTAAGACCGAGTGCCCTGAGAAAGATAACGAGATCCCGTATCTTTCATCAAAATTACCCCGAATCAAACGTAAGACCGAGTGCCCGAGAAAGATAACGAGATCCAGTATCTTTCATCAAAATTACCCCGGCTGATCAAACGTAAGACCGAGTGCCACGAGAAAGATAACGAGATCCCGTATTTTTCATCAAAATTACCCGGCGATCGAAACGTAAGACCGAGGTGCCGAGAAAGATAACGAGATCCCGTATCTTTCCTCAAAATTACCCCGCGATCGAAGCGTAAGGCCGAGTGCCACGAGAAAGATAACGAGATCCGTATCTTTCCTCAAAATTATCCGGCGATCAAAGCGTAAGGCCGAGTGCCACGAGAAAGATAACGAGATCCCGTATCTTTCATCAAAATTACCCCGGCAGTCAAACGTAAGACCGAGTGCCACGAGAAAGATAACGAGATCCCGTATCTTTCATCAAAATTACCCGGCGATCAAACGTAAGACCGAGGTGCCACGAGAAAGATAACGAGATCCCGTATCTTTCCTCAAAATTACCCCGGCGGCGATCAAACGTAAGGCCGAGTGCCCCTGAGAAAGATAACGAGATCCCGTATCTTTCCTCAAAATTATCCGTGATCAGCGTAAGACAAGTGCCACGAGAAAGATAACGAGATCCCGTATCTTTCATCAAAATTACCCGTGATCAAACGTAAGGCCAGTGCCACGAGAAAGATAACGAGATCCCGTATCTTTCCTCAAAATTATCCCCGGCCAAACGTAAGGCCGAGTGCCTGAGAAAGATAACGAGATCCAGTATCTTTCATCAAAATTACCCCGGCGATCAAACGTAAGGCCGAGGTGCCAGAAAGATAACGAGATCCCGTATCTTTCATCAAAATTACCCCGTGAGTCGGCGTAAGGCCAAGAGTGCCACGAGAAAGATAACGAGATCCGTATCTTTCATCAAAATTACCCGGCGATCGAAACGTAAGGCCGAGTGCCCGAGAAAGATAACGAGATCCGTATCTTTCATCAAAATTACCCCGTGATCAAACGTAAGGCCGAGTGCCACGAGAAAGATAACGAGATCCCGTATCTTTCCTCAAAATTACCCCAAACGATCAAACGTAAGACCGAGTGCCCGAGAAAGATAACGAGATCCCGTATCTTTCATCAAAATTATCCCGTGATCAAGCGTAAGGCCCAGTGCCCGAGAAAGATAACGAGATCCCGTATCTTTCATCAAAATTACCGTGATCAAACGTAAGGCCAGGTGCCTGAGAAAGATAACGAGATCTAGTATCTTTCCTCAAAATTACCCCGACAGTCAAACGTAAGGCCGAGTGCCACTGAGAAAGATAACGAGATCCAGTATCTTTCCTCAAAATTATCCCCGATCAAGCGAAAGACAGAGTGCCACGAGAAAGATAACGAGATCCCGTATCTTTCATCAAAATTACCCCGGCGATCAAGCGTAAGGCCAAGGTGCCACGAGAAAGATAACGAGATCCGTATCTTTCATCAAAATTACCCCAGTCGAAACGTAAGGCCGAGTGCCACTGAGAAAGATAACGAGATCCCGTATCTTTCCTCAAAATTATCCCCGTGAGTCGAAGCGTAAGACCGAGTGCCACGAGAAAGATAACGAGATCCCGTATCTTTCATCAAAAATTACCCCGGCGATCAAACGTAAGGCCGAGTGCCTGAGAAAGATAACGAGATCCCGTATCTTTCATCAAAATTATCCCAGCGATCAAACGTAAGACCGAGTGCCACGAGAAAGATAACGAGATCCAGTATCTTTCATCAAAAATTACCGGCGATCAAACGTAAGACGAGTGCCACTGAGAAAGATAACGAGATCCCGTATCTTTCATCAAAATTACCGGCGATCGAAGCGTAAGACCGAGGTGCCCGAGAAAGATAACGAGATCCCGTATCTTTCATCAAAATTACCCCCGGCAGTCAAACGTAAGACCGAGTGCCCCGAGAAAGATAACGAGATCCCGTATCTTTCATCAAAATTACCCCCGGCAGTCAAACGTAAGACCGAGTTCCCCGAGAAAGATAACGAGATCTCGTATCTTTCATCAAAATCACCCCCGGCAGTCAAACGTAAGACCGATTTCCCAGACGAATACGTCTGATTTTCCCCAGCAAAGGCTAACGAAATCCCCAGCAAAGTTAACGGAATCCCAAAAGCCAACGGAATCTCGAGTAGGACTCGAACTACGAAAGGGCTTGATTCCCACTAGGGATACGTAGGTAGCCTATCATTAGGTCCAGCCCCTCGACCAAAACGGTCACCCTCTCCTTCGGCAGCAGACAAGGTCCACCGAAAGGCCATTTCAAATTAAGGTCCGAGGCGCCTAAAAAGCCATCATCATCAAGGTTCGAGGCACCTAAAACGCCATCTCCAAGGTCCGAGGCACCTAAAATGCCATCTCCAAGGTCCGAGGCGCCTAAAAAGCCATCATCATCAAGGTTCGAGGCACCTAAAACGCCATCTCCAAGGTTCGAGGCACCTAAAACGCCATCTCCATGTGTTGAATGAACCGGGTAAACAATTTATTGTGTTCTTGTGTGTGTGATTCTTCCATTATTGTGCTTGTGGGTATTTTGTTCTTTGTCTAGATTGTAATGGGGTACCACCAAATTCACAACAACTGGTATCAAAGCTTTGGTTCGGAGGATTCAAAGTTTCATTAGTTGATTAATTTTGAATCACGTTCTTGGGGACTTGGTGAAGCAATCAGATGAAGAACTCAATCGAGAAATTCAACGGTGTGAATTTCACGTTCTGGAGGACAAGGATTGAAGATTACCTTTATTGTAAGGATCTTCATGAAACCTTAAAGGAGAAATCCGAAGACATGTCACAAGGGGATTGGGAGACGTTAGATCGGAAGGCGTTAGGAGCAGTGAGGACCGCTCTAACCGACGACGTTGCACGGAACGCTATGGAGGCCAAGACAACGGTGGAGTTGCTACAAACGCTGTCAGACATGTATGAGAAGCCGTCTAATATCAATAAGGTGCATTTGATAAAGAGGTTTGCGAATGCGAAGATGTCGTAGGGCGGGCAGATTAAAGCGTGAGGAGTCATATCGGCGAGTTTCAAGGTATGGTGGACCAATTGAAAAGTGTTGATATTACTTTCTCCGATGAAGTGCTAGCATGTTTTCTACTAAAATCATTGCCTGATAGTTGGGAAGTAACTGTCACAACGATTAGTACGTCGAAAACAGCATTGGTGTATACGGAGGTTAGAGATCTCATCCTTCAAGAGGAGTTGAGAAGAAAAGAGAAAAGGGGAGAATCTTCCGTAGATGGGGCTGCACTTAGGGTGGAGAGAAATAGGGGAAAGGGAGGACCAAAAAAGGGGAAAAAGGTCAAGTGCTACAATTGTGGCGAATTGGGTCATATCAGTTATGACTGTCCGGGTAAAAATGGTGGTGCACACGTGGTGGATGATGGGGGAGATGTATTAATCCTAGGAGAGGAGCAGTCGGGTGAAGATTGGGTGTTGGATTCTGGAGCTTCTTGTAATGCTAGTGAGGATGCAGCATCAATGGAGCGATATAAAACTGGAGATTTTGGGGTTGTTTATCTTGGTGATGGTCTGTAAGTGCTCCAATTTGAGCTTGTTAGAATTTTCGTTAGAAAATTAACGAAAGTTATAACATTTCTAACAATTCCTAACTATCCTAACATTTCTAACAAAGTGAGGGTAAAATGGGCATTGTTATTTAAGGTTAAACCTTAAAAAAGAATCTCAAAAAGCAAAACAAAAGAAGAAAACCAAAAATGGCAATGGCTGGAAACACAAAAACTGGCTGTTAATTTGAATTTTGAAAAGAAATATTCTTCTTGTCCAAAGCTGAAGCTGCATTTAATGAACAGTGCACGCTGACTGGATCCATCCGCGCGGACATCTTTGCATCTTCAGGAGGGCTATAAATTGAGCCCTCCAGTCACAAAAATAAGGAGGAAGAACACATTTTGCACCGAACCTCTGGCGAAATATAGAGAGAAAACAGTGAGAATTCACTTGAATTGTCACCTTTTTCTCTCCAATCTTTCCCAACTCATACTCATCCACTCACTCTCATATTAAAGCCCTAAACACTCATACACTCAAGCCAAACACTCAAGAACACAAGGAAGATTGGTAAACCCTCCTCTTCCTAACCCTAAATCTCAACCATGCATGCATCTTCAAACTACAAAATGTAGTTCCTTCATCTTCTTGCTCTAGATCTAAGAAGATCACCATGGAAGACCATCTCCATGGATGATCTTCTACAAAGATCAACATTATTTTTAAACTTTCTTACTTTCTTGCAAAGAAAACTCATTTTCAAAACCCTAAAAACCATTTTCAAGCATAAAATCTTGATTTCAAAGGATAAAATTCCCCTTCCCAAGCAAATGAAATGCTTAGTCCTAATGTACCCCAAGGATGGTTTGGTATAGTTGATTCACCACAAAAATGTCTAGTGATCACTAACCAAAACCTAGGGAAATGGGGACAAGCATGGATGCAAAACCCCCCTTAAAATCATATTCTCCTTCTTGAGAAGTTGCTGTCCAGTAGCAATTTTCTCAGACCTCAGTCCATGGTCTTAATTTTTGGACACAGATGAACTTGGAATTTGGTGTTGACTACAAAATACTTTTTGTAGCCAACATCCAGAGCTTTCCAGAAATATTTTTATTTTATTTTTTGGGTGAGTAAAACTCCTCTTTTCAAATTTTCTTTCAGAGGCTAGTTCATCAGCCTCTGGGAATCCAGATCTCATATCTGAGGTTTCCAGGAGGTTTTGACCCCTCAAATCTTCTCCAAAATGGAAAATTCCTTCGGACAAACTTTATTTAAGGTGTCTAGAACAACCTTCATTCTCTGAGTTTAACCAGATTATGAAGTTTTAAGACCCTTGAATCCCTTTCAAAATCAAAGGTCCACTGCCTTTTTCATTCTGGCAGAAATGGCTCTCAACTTCAAAAGGTCTTTTGAGTACCAAATCTCAACCCAAAAATCTTCCAAAAAATCATGGGATCAGTTTAAAGTCTTAAAAAGATATCCCAATTTTTACTTTTCTGAGTTTCAACTTATTTTGGCCAAAACACAGACACACACACACACAAAATGATTTTCAGCTTGGAAGACTCGTTTTACGAGGCGCGTCGGGTGCACACTAACGTCCTTCCCGACGCGTAACATGACCTCCGAACCTAAATCTCTGATCTCGGGCTTTTTTCAAAGTTTTGGCCCTCAAAATTAAAATGGCGTGGCGACTCCATTTTCGTTGATTTTTTTCAAACACAAAAATGGGAAAATTTTCGGATACACATCATCACATGGTCAACCATTGAAGATCAAAGGTAAGGGGGATGTGATGATGAAGACACCTAACGGGGCTGTTTTACAACTACACAATGTGATGCATGTTCCGGATTTGAGGAGAAGAGTGATTTCTGTGGGACAACTTGACAGTGAAGGGTATGGTGTGACCTTCATTGATGGGTCTTGGGAAGTCACAAAAGGGACTAAGGTGATAGCTCATGGGGTTAAGGGGAAGATGTTGTACTCTACCTACAATGTCGATATTCGTTCCTGTGGGAGCAAGAGGCTAAAGAACCGGCCTATTGGTGTAGAAAGGAGAGACATCAAGAAACGGTATGTTAGGGGGGAGAAGGACACAAAGTTGATCAACGCGGTGTGGAAGTCCAAGTGCCCTAACAGAGAGCGTATTCAGACCAAAAGAAGACGATGCAAGAAATAAGGTACGTCCAATTTTCAAGGGGAAGCATTGCGAGGAAGGTGGGTCTGGAGGGAGAAGGCGAAGTTAGACTTGCGGGGAGAAATCTAGGTAGAAACTGATTTGGGGAGGCAAGAACTATCTAACACGGAGGGGTTGAAACGTCGCTTGGTTTCAACTCGCCTTAGTACTTGAGCGGGAGGTTCGGTAGTGTCAAGGCAATATGGGGGAAATGTGTTCGAAGGTCATTACTCCGTGGTGGGAGTTGATGGGTGTTTCTATGTTTATTAGTTTAGTCTCCGGTGGGAGATTGTTGGGATTGGAGCCCTAAACTTTGAGGAAGAAAATCGTCGGAGGAGATTCTGTCGTGGAGAGCGACCGCGCTTGGATGAAGGACGACCGCGCTGGAGGAGAAACGAGGGTGCGAAATCTTCTGTCGATAAGGGAGACCGCGCTTGGATGAAGGGCGGCCGCGCTGGCGTCGGGAAGGAAAATTTTGGGGCCGATCTGTTTCCTATTTTGATACAATCTCTTCTTAATTTGTTTTAGGGTTTCCTTATACTACTATATAAACATAGTTACGACCTAGAACACATTGGAGCAACATATTAGAAGGTGTCTAATACAATATTGGCTTGGCAATTGCCCCCGGACGTAGTTCATGTGCTGAATGAACCGGGTAAATAATTTCTTGTGTTCTTGTGTGTGTGATTCTTCAATTATTGTGCTTGTGGGTATTTTGTTCTTTGTCTAGATTGCAACGGGGTACCTCCAAATTCAGAACACTTAGCTACTGAACATGGCCGTTTAGGCATTAATGCAAACTCTTGCATTTAACTAAAGTTTGCATATATTGACCGAACAAAAAAATGCTCCTGATTTGACACTCTTCTGTATCCGACTCACAGATAAATCAATCCAATTAATCAAAAATAGTCGAAGGATTCTTCCAGATCCTATTGCAAAAAAAAGTCGAATCTATATATTCTGACTTATTGCAAAATAAGGATGTCGAAGGATTCTTCCATACTAGAGCTGTGCTTGCTCCAACAAATGAGATTGTCGATAACATAAATGATTATGTCATGTCACTCTTTCTGGGAGACGAAGTTGAATATATGAGTTCTAATGCCATTTGTAAGGATGAGGATGATGAAAATGGTGCTGAAGATATATTCTCACCTGAATTTCTAAACACTATCAAGTGTTCTGGATTGGCAAATCACATTATTAAGCTGAAGGTTGGGTGCATAGTAATGCTTTTGAGAAATCTTGATCAAGCTGTTGAATTGTGTAACGGCACCAGAATGATTGTCACTCAATTAGGTAAATACAGTAATTTTTTATATACATATAATTTAATACTTAATTTTGTTACATATATGTAGGTAAGCACGTAGTCGAAGCCAAGATGCTTTCGGGAAAGAATGCTGGCATGAAGGTGCTTATTCCTAGAATGATAATGTCTCCGTCAGATGTGACAAAATTTCAAGTAAGATTCCAAATTAGAAGGCAATTTCCACTTACCGTTTCTTTTGCTATGCCAATCAACAAGAGTCAGGGACAATCTCTTTCCCATGTAGGACTATATCTTTCACAACCTGTTTTCAGTCACGGACAACTTTATGTAGCATTTTCCAGAGTAACCAGCAAGAGAGGACTTAAAGTTATTATTTGTGATTCAGATGCTCAAACATATGACAAGACGCTGAATGTAGTCTACAAGGAAGTTTTCAACAGACTCTGAGAATTTATGTCGCACAATTTGTGGTTAAACAAAAGTATTGCAATTTCTTATTATTTTCTTTGTTTTTATTTTATTTTTCTTTAAATATATAGGAGATGGAAGAGATTATGTTGACACTTAGGCACACACTATTAAACTCACGCTATTGTAACCATATCTCTTCATCTTCCAAAGTTGTAACACTAAAATCTTAATAATTTTTTTTGGTTAGGCAGGGACCTAACCTCCCGTGGTTTTGTGCCGACGAGATAGTTGTCTCAAGGGCTTTCCACGTTACATCATGTGTCAACATCTTTTTTCTGTATTAATTATACTCCTAATATCCGCTACATTGATTATCAATTTCGATTTATATTGTTACTTAAAAATCAATTAAAACACAGTAATAATTATTTACTTAATCAAAAAAAAATTATTCACCGTCGGGTACCGACGGGTTACTGACTAGTATCCCATATGACAAAAGTCTAACAGTTTTTTTCTCCTATTTTTTTTTATGCCTCACCATATTTTCTCTTTCCTACTAATTTATACTAGTGAGTAACCCGTCGGTCCCCGACGGGAATAAAACACTGAGGTAAAAGTGAAATGTAAATACAATTCAAAAATTTAATGAGATAACTTTATGTAATATATTACAACTTGTCAAAAACTTATTTGTACAAAACATTTGTAGTCGTGTCATCTGACTGTTCATGACTATTACATATAATCACTTTAAGTCCTTTTCTTGTAGTTACTCTAGAAAAAGTAACATATAATTGTCCATGACTAAATACTGATCTTGGAAGAAAAAGGCCAACATGAGCAAGCGACTGACCCTGACTTTTATTTATCGTCATTGCAAAAGAAACGGTCAGTGGGAATTGTCTCCGTTGAAATCTAACCGGAAATTTTGTTGTATCAGAAGGTGACATAATCATCCTCGGTATCAAAACCTTCTTACCAACATTCTTTCCGGACAACATTACCGCCTCGACAACGTGCTTACCTATATATATATATATATATATATATATATATATATATATATATATATATATATATATATATTAAAATAATAGTATGTTTTATGTCAAATAATCAAATAATTAATGATATAAATGTATAATTATATACTAACAAAATTGATTTACGTACCTAGATTTGTAACGATCAATCTTGTACCGTTACACAATTCTGAAGCTTGATCTATATTTCGTAACAACATGACGATACATTCAAACTTAGCTTCAGTATGTGATTAGGTATTCAAGAGCACTTGACGGTGTTTAGGAATTCAGTTGAAAATATATCTTCGGCTGATTGGTTAAATTCCTCGTCTTTCCATATGGCGTCAGAACTCATGTATTCCACTTCTTTTCCAGGAAAGAGCGACATAACATACTCATTAATACTGTCAACAATTTCATTTGTTGGTGCAAGTATAGCCCGATTCTGGAAAAATCCATCAACATCTTTATTCTGCATTAAGTTCGGGTATATGCAATCCACGATAGCTGAGATGGTATTGACAGAATCTCTTATCAATATGTAATCTGGTATATTGATTTCAACTTCACCATGGTTCTTATCACCTGCAGTAATAACCAACATATAATAAATAAATATTAGTAAAAATATGAACTTAAAAGGAAGTAAAAATCAATATTAAAATTGAGAGAAGACCGAAAAATTATGAAGCAGTTTTTACTAATAATAAGACGGATATAGTACATAAATTGCAACAAAGGTAGTAAGGATTTTGAGACAGAGGTTGTGATAACCAACAGATAAAATACGTATCTATATCTTAAGAGATGCAATTTACAAAAAATAAAACAAATAAGTTATGATTTTACCAAAACTATTTTTAAAATTGTTTACTTTTTTGAATGGACAAAAATTTCGTATTTATAGTTGATAAATGCATTTATCAACCCCTTTAAATTTTAAAAGTTACTAATTGAATTTCAAATGAATGATTGTGATTGGTGGATGTTAGAAAGATTGGCCAATGATATTGTGCCACTTGGAGTTTTCTAGGAGCTTGAAAAACTTTTGCTATTATATATAGTAGATTGTTATTATTGTTATTATTACATTTACGTAAAATCTAGGGAGAAACGCGTTTCTCCATAAGTTATGGAGAAACGGGTTACGGGTATCCAGAAGCTATTGAAAGGATATCCAGAAACTTTTTGTATTGGCCATGACCTTGTCCCATGGTTACTTGCCGGATATCGATCTCAAAGGTTACGGATATCCAGAAAACCTTTGAAAGGATATCCGAAGCTTATGAAAGTGATATCCGAAACCTTCAAAATGATATCCGAAACTTTCAAAATGTTTCACGGATATTCATTGATGGTTTACGGATATACATTTGAAGGTTTCACGGATATCCGAAACCTTCAATAAGCATTTTCGGTCTTGGCCTTGGATTTGGCTTCAAATATGTTTCGGATATTCATTTGATGGTTTTACGGATATACATTTGAAGGTTTCTGGATATCCGAAAACCTTCAATAAGCAATTTGTGGTCTTGGCCTTGGATTTGGCTTCAAATATGTTTACGGATATCCGCCCAAAGGCTTCGGATATCCGTTCCAAAGCTTACGGATATCCGTAACCCTTTGAGACCGATATCCAAAATTTTCTTCTGGTTATCAAACGTATAGTTTCTGGCTATTAAAAACGCGTTTCTCCATAGTTATGGAGAAACGCGTTTCTCAGCAGACCTACTCTTACATTTATTATTATTGTTATTATTATTATTATTATTATTATTATTATTATTATTATTATTATTACTACCACTACCACTACTACTATAACTATAACTATTATTATTTTTGTTGTTATTATTATTATTATTATTATTTGGAGTTTTTATCAAAAATTATCTCAAAAAGATGAAATTTACAAAAAAAAAAAAAAAAAAAAAAAAAAACAAATAAGTTATGATTTTACCAAAACTATTTTTTTAATTTAATTTTTTTTTGAATGCACAAAAATTTCATATTTATAGTTGATAAGTGCATTTATCAACCCCTTTAAATATTTAAAAGTTATTAATAGAATTTCAAATTGATGATTGTGATTGGTGGATGATGAAAAGATTAGCCAATGATATTGTGTCACTTGGAGTATTTTAGGAACTTGAAAAACTTTTGCTATTATATATAGTAGATAGATTGTTATTATTGTTATTATTGTTATAACTACATTTATTATTATTATTATTATTATTATTATTATTATTATTATTATTATTATTATTATTATTATTATTATTATTATTATTATTATTATTATTATTATTATTATTATTGTTATTATTATTACTACTACTATAACTATTACTATTATTATTGTTGTTGTTGTTATTATTATTATTATTATTATTATTATTATTATTATTATTATTATTATTATTATTATTATTATTTGGAGTTTTTATCAAAAATAACCTCAAAAAGATGCAATTTATATATAAAAAAAACAAATAAGTTATGATTTTACCAAAACTATTTTTTAAATTTTTTAATTTTTTTTTGAATGGACAAAAATTTCGTATTTGTAGTTGATAAATGCATTTATCAACCCCTTTAAAATTTAAAAGTTACTAATTGAATTTCAAATAGATGATTGTGATTGCTGGATGATGGAAAGATTGACCAATGATATTGTGCCACTTGAAATTTTCTAGGAGTTTGAAAAACTTTTGCTATTATATACTCCCTCCGTCCCATATTATCTTACCCATTTTGCTATTTTGGGCGTCCCACTTTAAAGTCACACTTTCTTAAAAAAGAAACTTTTTAATGTTTCTTTATTCATGGGACCTACTTGTCTTACTCACAACACTTTTCAAATTTACTATTCTCTTCACTCATTTTCTCTCCTACCCACTCATAACTCCTACTTTAATAACATTATTTCTTATTTTTCGGTCTCAACAGTAAATGAGTAAGCTATTATGGGATGGAGGGAGTATAGTAGATTATTATTATTATTATTATTATTATTATTATTATTATTATTATTATTATTATTATTATTATTATTATTATTATTATTATTATTATTATTATTATTATTATTATTATTATTATTATTATTATTATTATTATTATTATTATTATTATTATTATTGTTATTTTATTACTACTACTATAACTATTACTATTATTATTTTTGTTATTATTATTATTATTATTATTATTATTATTATTATTATTATTATTATTATTATTATTATTATTATTATTATTATTATTATTATTATTATTATTATTATTTGGAGTTTTTATCAAAAATTACCTCAAAAAGATGCAATTTACAAAAAAAAAAAACAAATAACTTATGATTTTACCAAAACTATTTTTTAATTTTTTTAATGGACAAAAATTTCGTATTTATAGTTGATAAATGCATTTATCAACGCCTTTAAATTTTAAAGGTTACTAATTGAATTTCAAATGGATGATTGTGATTGGTGGACGATGGAAAGATTGATCAATGATATTGTGCCACTTAAAGTTTTCTAGGAGCTTGATAAACTTTTGCTATTATATATAGTAGATTATTATTATTATTATTTGGAGTTTTTATCAAAAATTACCTCAAAAAGATGCAATTTACAAAAAAAAAAAAAAACACAAATAAGTTATGATTTTACCAAAACTATTTTTTAAATTATTCATTTTTTTTTTGAATGGACAAAAAATTTCGTATTTATAGTTGATAAATGCATTTATCAACCCCTTTAAATTTTAAAAGTTACTAATTGAATTTCAAATGGATGATTGTGATTGGTGGATGATGGAAAGATTGGCCAATGATATTGTGCCATTTGGAATTTTCTAGGAGCTTGAAAAACTTTTGCTATTATATATAGTAGATTACATTTATTACTATCATATACTCCCTCCGTTTCAGTTTAAGCTTCACCAATTATCCAAAAGGGCGTCCCGTTACAAGCTTCACATTTTCTAAAATAGATAAAGTTTATTAATATTCTATTATACCCACTAACTTTTCTCTCTCACACATTTAAATTATGGGTCTCACTTGTCATATTCACTCACTTCTTCCCTCTTACAACCTTTTTCCCACTCCCATAAATTATTAATGCTTGTTAGAATAATTAACAAATAAATAGCATTTTGGTTAATTTTGCTAATAATATTATAGTATCTATCATACATTTGTTATTTAAGTAATACGAACGTCAAATTGATATTGTGACGAGGGGCGAAAGCACTTTACTCCAATTTGACCGTACTCCTCCACTTCTTAAAACATGTTGTTTTAGAGATTAAAAAATATTTAAAATATTTGATACTTTACTGTGGTATTATTTAAAATTTTGCTTGGAATTATTTTAGAGATAAAATAGTCTTTTTTTATATAGATATTAATTGCATTTTTAATGTATGTAAAAAATTCTAAAACGACTTGTTTTATTAAACAGAGGGAGTAATGTTTTTTTCCCCATACTCAGCTATTTTACCAATTTAAGGAAGTGCATCAGAATTAAGAAAAAATTGTATCCCAGAACACTTGTGATTTTAGATTTGTGCATATATATTAAGAAGTGTAACATAGGATATAGACTAAATTGCCGTCAAAATTTATCTAGCCAATTAAATACTTTAACTATGACAATTTTATAATAATAAATAAGAGTATAGTTGATAAATAACGCTAAATATTTCTAATTAATAGAAAAAAATAAGTATTTTGAGATAAATCTGAACCTCTTAAACTGAATGTATTTTGAGGTGGATGGAGTATAAGATTAAAGTGCTTTGAGTATAGATAGTGGAGTTAAAGAGAGAAAATGGAATAAGAAATATGAAGTAGGTAGTTGTTTATATGATAAATGAATTCTGTTATTTAAAAAAATATTTAAATCTTTATTTAAACCTTTATAATTTTAAATGGGCACTCATAATAAAATTTTGTTTACATTAAAAATGAAACAAATGGAGCGAATATTAAGAGAGGTAGTATATGAAAAAGGGTACGAAATTTCAATTTCGTACCCAAAGTTTCATTTTATTTTATAATAGATTATATTTATTTTAAAAAAAGTAAGCCTTACTGATGGATGTATTTTCACTCATACAAACGATATATATTTAAACCTATTTTGTGTTCAACCTTTGATGTTTTTGATGGTTTTAAACGTATTTATAAGTACCTGAATGGAAGAAGAAAGCTCCAAAAAATGATTAAGAAAGATACGAAAATGAACGATCAAGAACATAAAGGCAAAGGAGTAAAGATTAGAAATTGCAGAAAAACAAAGTTGAAGATGACCATAGCTTTTATTACCATTGGATAGTACTCGTCGAGAGCTTTCCAACCATATATGACACGTCACAATCGGAGCGTATGAAAAGTTATAACCTCCGAAAGTTTGTCCAGTAATATACAAGTCGCTTAAGCACGAGGAGCATACGCTCCCCAAGGACAGAAACAATGTTTTTCACCAAGCTGAAAAGTGCGGCCGCCCCACTCAAAGGGTGTGGTCGCCCCACCCAAATCCGTGGCAAAATCTGTGGCAAATTCCTTGGCAGTGTTCAGCAGCTTTCCAGACTCCTTTTCAGTTTTGGATTTTGACCTAGTTTCCTAATTTTTTACCCTCCTCTCTCACCCTAGTATATAAACAACACCTCTAGCCATATTTTTTAATCTCTTTTTCTAACTTATCATATATTACTTATTAGTTTAGGATTTTTAATTAGTTTGAATATTCAAGATTCAAGGTTTTATTATTTTATTTTAATGAGTCTTTAAGGCTAAATTCTTGATTCGTGGATTGAGTAAGTAACAATTGGATATTTATGCTATTGATTTAATCTCTTGATGGTACACATTGATGTTGAGAAACAAATTCATTTAATGGCCTTTATTTTTGATGGTACACATTGTTTATATTTTGACTAAAAATTTTAAAAATAATATTAATTATCCAAATGAAAATCGAAAAAATGTTATTGATAGTAATGATGTATCATAACATAACATGTTTTAAAATGTTAACAACCCCCCTCCCCCAAATTGAATGATCATTTTTTCCCAAAATAAATGACATTGTGAAACTTTTCCATCAAAAAGTTGTCCTAAATTATTATTATTTTCAAAAAAAAAAAAATCCATAGTTCATTATTTTTTGCCACACTTAAATTTTAAAAGTGAATAGCAAGAATGTTTATGATTTTTTTCTATTAAAAATAAACATTTTCAAAATCACTGTTAAATTCAAAATGATCATTCATTTGAAACGGATGGAGTATTTAGTTAATTAGTCTTTCCTATCTTTTTAATTATAATTCAATTAAATCATTTCCTACAAATGTGGAACTATCTTCATATTAAAATAAAAAAAGGTATCAACAGAGTGTATCTTTTGAAAGTAATGAAGAAGATTTTAGAGATATTCATTTATATTTTCTACTAAAAGTATTAAAAAATAAAAAATAATGATGGCCATCAAACTAAAAAAAAATCATCATTTCAATGTGGGAGGGACTTAGTATTATATTATTTATATTATCATGAGCCGGTGACTCTTGTGATGTCTACCGTACGATCCGATCTGGGTCATCAATGTAATTATTTCTGAGCAAACATTTATATTTTCTACTAAAAGTATTAAAAAATAAAAAATAATGATGGCCATCAAACTAAAAAAAGGGATCATCATTTCAATTTGGGAGGGACTTAGTATTATATGGATCATGAGCCGGTGACTCTTGTGATGTCTACCGTACGATCCGATCCAGGTCATCAATGTAATTATTTGTGAGCAAACGGGGCTGTAAACGAGTCGGTAAGCTTTGAAGTTTCGAGCTCGAGCTCGAATAAAAATTATCGAGCTCGAGCTCAGTATAATCGTTCGAGCTCGGATTGATTTGAGTTTCGAGCTGTTCGCGAGCTTTTCGCGAGCTGCTCGAACTCGAGTATTAACGAGTCGAGCTCAAGCTTGGACTTATTTTTTGAAAAAATCTGAAATCAAACGAGCTTTTCGAGCTCTAATCGAACTCGAGCATAAACGAGCCTTGATTTTTTTAAAAAAAAAATCATAATTCACTATATTTATTTGAGCTTTTAACGAGTTTAACGATCCGAGCCCGACCCGAGTCGATCTCGATCAGAGCTCGTCGAACATACGAGTCGAACTCGAGCCGGCTCGAAAAAAAATGAGCTTGAAAGTCGGTTCGAGCTCGAGCTCGAGTTCACCTCTAGCCCACTCGAACTCGAGCTTTTTACGTGCTGAGCCCGAGCCGACTCGTTTTGTGTAACAGCCCTATTTGTGAATGTCCGATCTATAGGTACTTATAGGTAAAAGCAGCTAACATAGTGTTTGGTTTAATGACATCTAAAGTGGGGAAACTTAGAGGATTGTACAAAGGGGCAAATCGATAATTTCCTGTGACAGCAAAAGGGGGCGACCGCGCACACCAAGAGGGGCGATCGCGCAGAGTTACTGGAAAGAAGGGGCGATCGCGCCCTCACTTGTGGCGATCGCACCCAAGGAAGGAGAGTCGTGCGGACGTGTTTGTGTACGACGGATTTGGCCTGATCTGAAGCAGTTTTGGTGCAGGACTCTAAAATTTTGCAGGGCTAGGAATAGGGTAGTATCAACAACCCCTATTCCTAGCAGTTTTTCACAGTTGTAATTCCTAGTGTGATATGCATATCAATAATTCTAGGTGTATCAATGGTTTTCTTGTTTCTCTGTTGTTTCTCTAGATTTAGGGTTTGCACAGTTGTGAATTCCTTGCAAGGATTCGTGCACTAGATTAGAGATTGTATTCGGTGATTGCCAATTGATAATAATATTCTTGCCCTCTGCTCGTGAACGTAGCCAAGTTGGTGAACCACGTATATCATTGTGTTGTGTGATTGGTTTATTTTCTATCTTAGACATAAACTCTATTATAACAAACTGGTATCATAGTCGGTCAGTTTGATAAAGGTCTATGGTGTTCCGCTGCAGAAGAAGATGGGATCTAGAATCGAATCACCAGTCGATAAGTTCAATGTGAAGAATAGTTTTTCTCTTTGGCAGATCAAGATGAAGGCAATGTTGAGAGACAAGGGTTTGCTGGCTCCAGCGGCTGCTGCGATCAGGAATCGTTAGGATTCAAAGGGCAAAGCGGTAGAAGGTTCCATAGGTGTTGTAGCGGCTGCAACAGCAGTTGGTTCGGAGAAAGTAGCTGATAAGGAAGCAGAAGATCTGATAGCGCCAGATGAGAGGTCCCACTCTAAAATCATCATGTACCTTGATGATGATGTTCTAGCGGATACTGCAGTTACTGTTTTTGGAGGTGCTCTATGTCTTGCATTGGAAGATATGTATCTGACACCAGGGGTGTATCCACGTTGGGGAGGGGGGTTAATTGACCCCCCCGGATTTCGCATTTTTTTCAATTCCACCCTTGAACTTTTTTAGATTTTTTGTCTTAACCCCCCTGAAAATTTTCAATTAACACCCCTGAAACCTGGAAGTATATAATGAAAATTTAACTTCAAGGAGGACAAAAAAACAACGCCTCTTCACTTCACCAAAACCCAAATCGACGCTGCGCACAGAAAGAGAAAGAAGACGCAATTGCGTCAAGCTGCATCCACCGTCGCTCACCTTCGTCGGACAAGAAAAGGAGCGAAGAGAAAAACGTCGCCAAGAGATCTCTCTCCTTCGCACCATTCCTTATTATGATCACCAAAGGTAACTTAACGCTTTGACTTTGACTTGCCTTCCCCCCTTGTGATTCTGTGCCCTAGTTCTCAGAATTTTGGTACACAATATATGTAATCTGCCACCCTACCTGCAAATTCTGGAGTCTCGGTTCTAGGTTATCAATTGATTTTTGAAATTAGTTCTATATTGAAATACCTAAATTGATAAATCCCTAATAAAAGTAGTGGATTTTAATTTTTAGGTTATCTAACTGTGAACTACAAATGTTTATCAATTGATTTTTTGAAATTGGTTTCAAAATCTAGTGTTATTTACTAATAAACTTTATATTATATTTTTCTTTTCAGTTTGGGATTGAGTCCGACTAGTCTCGTAAATTAAAATGGTTCCTCGTCCTCGAGAATTGAATAGATCACTTGATGCGGCTACTTCTAGCTCTAAATCGAATACGGCCACCCGTCCTGGAGGTTAGAAATTCTAAACTACATTCTTCCTTAATGTTTAAAGTTGTGAGAATAATTATTTTTGGCCATTGATATTGCGAGTATAATTGTTTATGGCAAATGACCTAAGTGTTGGGATTTGTTTTGTTGAAATATTTTATTCTTACTTTTTCGCCTTTACTCATTATATGCATTTGAAACAGTGTTAGAAAATTATTTCAAAAAATTGAAACCTTCGCAAACTGAGTCAGAGCCTCAAGTTCAAGAGACTATTGTTCAAGAGCCTAATGTGATAGAGCCCATTCAAGATTTTATCCTGGATCATAGTGCTCAAAATCCAAATTTTGAAGTGTCTAATTCCCAAGAACCTATTCTCGAGCCTAATATCCAAGAGCCTAATGTTCCGGCATCAAATTCTCAAGATAATCTCCCACGAGTAGAGTCTGATATGCCTGAGCTTGTGTTTTATCCCGGTATGCGACCTTCGATTTATACTCTTGCTCGTGATGGCAAAAGGTTAGGATATATTCGAAGGGCATATTTGTTGAAGGGACCATCTCAGCCAAAATTTCATGAATTTAAGAAGTCAGAAATTTCAGAAGCAATGTACAAATTTGATCCAAAATGGTACAATAAGTATGCTAACTGGCTGGAATATAGTACAAGCAAAGATGCAATTTATTTTTTGTATTGTTATCTCTTCAAGCCCGAGTCTAGGAAGCAAGGGAGCGGTGGAACATTTGTGATCGAAGGGTTTACAAATTGGAAGAAGATTTCAAAAAAGTTGAAGGATCATGTGGGAGATGTCAATAGTTCTCATAACAACTGTTATATTCTAGGTCAAGATTTACTGATATCAAAGCAGCATATTGATCACACTTTAGCCAAAGTTTCAGATAAAGTAGCCAATGATGCTCACCTTCGACTTCTCACTTCTATTAGAGCCATTAGATATCTTTGTCGTCAGGGATTGGCTTTTCGTGGTCATAACGAATCAAAGAAATCTGGAAAAAGAGGAAATTTTCTTGAGCTTTTGAATTCCTATAGTGAAGTTAGTGAGGAAGTAAAATAAGTTATAATAAAGGCTCCAGGAAACCAAAAATACATTGCACCGACTATCCAAAATATATAGTCAGTCCTGCTGCCATATTGACTAGAAATGCCATTCTTGAAGAGATTGGAGATGATTTCTTTACTTGATTAGTTGATGAGGCGCGCGATATATCAATCAAGGAGCAAATGGCCATTGTTTTTCATTTTTGTGAATAAAAAAGGATGTGTCATTAAGCGTTTTCTTGAACTTATTCATGTTGAAGATACTACTGGCCAGTCACTTAAAAAGGCAGTTGAAACTATATTGAGATCAAATGGCTTAAGCATATCTAAGATTCGCGAGCAAGGCTATGATGGAGCTAGTAATATGAGGGGAGAACACAATGGCCTCAAGAGTTTGATATTGGCTGAAAATAGTTCTTCTTTCTATGTGCATTGTTTTGCTCATCAATTACAGTTGACCCTTGTTGGGGTAGCAAAAAAACATGATGATCTTCGTCATTTTTTTGATACTCTAGCAAATTTATCAAATCTTATTTCAGTCTCTCCCAAACGTAGGGATTACCTTTGACAAAAGCAGTTAGAGCAAATAGCTAAGGGTATTGGAAAAGGTAAATATAAGACAAGAAAGGGTTTGAATCAAGAAGCAACCGTCAAAGACCGGGAGAGACACGTTGGGGCTCACATTATGTCACAATCATGAGCATCATCAATCTTTGTTCTCCTATGAGTGATCTGTTGGAATTCATTTGGAGGGAAGGCTATACTTCAGCGAATAGGACCGAGGCAAAAACTCTTAACTTTGTCATTCATCAGTTTGAGTTTGTGTTTCTATTGCATTTGATGAAAGATGTTTTAGCAATCACAAATCAATTGTCAATGGCATTACAAAAGGGTGATCAAGATATTGTAAATGCTATCTCTCTTGTTTCCGTGTCTAGAACGCGACTAGAAGAAATGAGAGAATATGGTTGGGATAAATTGTTGAAGTCAACTTGTGACTTTTGCGAAGAATACAATATAGCAGTATTGGAGATGGGAGATGTGTTTGTTGTACCAGGGAGATCACGACGTGGTGGTCAAGGAATAACAAATCTCCACCGTTATCGTGTTTAATTGTTTAATACAGTGATTGATCATCATCAACTTCAAGAGTTGAATAATCGCTTTGACAAGACTAATGTGGAGTTGCTTATTTGCGTTGCTTCACTTGATCCAAGGAATTCCTTCTCCTCTTTTGATAAAAGTTGATTGATCCAATTTGCTGAATTTTATCCTTCAGACTTTTCAGAGAAAGAGCGCATTGATCTTTCAAATGAACTAGAGACATACATTATGGATATGCGTAGCGATGTTGAATTTACCAATGTGAAAGGGATTGGTGAACTTGTTGAATTGATGATTGCAAAGAAAAAGGATACAATTTATCCTTTAGTTTATTTGCTCCTCAAATTTGCATAACTTTTGCCCGTTGCAACTACAACTGTTGAGAGGGTATTTTCAGCGATGAAACTCATAAAGATTCCGTTACGTAATAAAATGGGAGATGCTTGGTTGAATGATTGTTTGGTGATTTTTGTAGCGGGTGAGATTTTTAGGAAAATTAAAAATGATGATATTATGAAGTATTTCACGAAAAATGAAGAATAGGAGACCACTTATGTAAACACTCTTCTTTTTATATCATTAAACTTTGAACTCATGTGAAAAATAGGCTTTATATGCCTATTTTATTTTTGATTTTTACTAGTCTGATTTTATATTTTATTTTAGCATATCTTCATTTGGGTGCCTTTAGCTTTTCATTTGTAACTTTTATCGCTGCGCTAACTTTTATCCTTTTATATCGAGAAAAAATCCTTTGAAGTTAACCCCCCTCACCATGAATCCTAGATTCGCCACTGTCTGACACGATCATTGACCAACAAGTTGTATCTGAAGCAGAAGCAGTATTCTCTCTGAATGGTGGAAGGTACGCCCATTAGGGATCATATTGATCGGTTTACATCTTTATTACTAGAGTGTGTTTCCTTATCATTGTCATATGAGGAATTTGTGGATTCCTGCATTAATGGTAATGATACGGTTACTTTGGAAGAGGTTAATAATAATCTTAAGACCAGAGATCCGCGCCGCAGGGCGAGCGGTTTATCTACAAAATCTTAGTCATCAGGTTTTGTTGCAGAAGGCAATAGGGGCCAAGGTAGGAGAAATAAGCATTCTTCTAAAAGGGGTCCAAGACCTGGAGATGTTTGTGCTTACTACAAGGAAAAGGGGCATTGGAAGCGTGAATGTCCTAGATTGGATAAGAGCAAGCATGTTGGGTCTACTGTAGCTATGGCAGAAGACGATGAGAAGGACTATGCCCTAGTAACCGAAGAAGATAAAGGTATGAAAGATACATGGATTCTTGATTCTGGGGCTTCTTATCACATGTGTTCGCGCAGGGAATGGTTTGCAACGTACGAGGAGACGGAAGGGGGTGATATTTATATTGCTAATGGTTCTGTCTGCAAGGTAGTTGGCATGGGTTCCATCAGGGTGCGAACTTTGGGTGGTAAGTTCTGTACATTGAACAAGGTTAGGCATGTTCCTGAAGTAACGAAGAATCTGATATCGCTTAGTCGGCTAGACAAGATGGGATACAGTTTCAAAGGTGAAGGTGGAGCAGTAAATGTCTGCAAGGGTTCGAATGTAATTCTGAAAGGGGTAAAACAAGGTTCCTTGTACGTCCTCCAAGGTTCTACGTTTTTTGGTTTGGGTGTCAAGCATCGTACAACGGAGGGTATGGTAAAGACACATCTGAAGAAAGCATATTGTGTGGCTTCATGTGGAGTGATTGACAAACAGGTGGAGCAGGAAGCTACTCAAGGTGGAGTTGAACTGGGCAAGCCACGGTTAGTAAGTCAACTCACAGATTTGGGAAGCGAGGAGGGAATCGAGGAAAAGGTACGTACTATTGGGGATTCCACGGATATGGGCGCTTCATTTGTTTGGGTTGGCAAGATCCAATGTCGACTGGATTTGCCCAATTGCCGGTCGGAGCAATTTTGAGTGCCTACTGCAGTGGCATATTTGGGTGTCTTGGAGACACATTGGTGTGCTCGGCGCAGCACTGTTTGGATATCCAGGGGAATACATTTGGGTGTCGATAAACACTTTGTTTATTTGTTGAACGGGTTTGATCAACTGTTGCAGAAAATATTTTGGTGTTCGACGTAACACATTTGATTGTCTGGAGGACAAGTTTGGTGTTTGGCATAACACATCTGAGGCAGAGGGGAGTTCTGGTTTTATGATCGGGCGATTAGATGTCAAGGTGGAGATTTGTTGGGTTTAATGTCATCTAAAGTGGGAAACTTAGAGGATTGAACAAAGGGGCAAATCGGTAATTTTCTGTGATAGCAAAAGGGGGCGACCGCGCACACCAAGAGGGGCGATCGCGCGGAGTTACTAGAAAGAAGGGGTGATCGCGCCCTCACTTGGGGCGATCGCACCCAAGGAAGGAGAGCCGTGCAGACGTGTTAGTGTACGACAGATTTGGCCTGATCTGAAGCTTTGGTGCAGGACTCTAAAACCTTGTAGGGCTAGGAATAGGGCAGTATAAATAAGTCCTATTCCCTAGCAATTTTTCACAGTTGTAATTCCTAGTGTGATAGGCATATCAATAATTCTAAGTGTCTCAAAGGTTTTCTTGTTTCTCTGTTGTTTCTCTAGATCTAGGGTTTGCACAGTTGTGAATTTCTTGCAAGGATTCGTGCACTAGATTAGAGATTGTATTCGGTGATTGCCTGCTGATAATAATATTCTTTCCCTCTGCCCATTGACGTAGCCAAGTTGATGAACCACGTATATCATTGTGTTGTGTGATTGGTTTATTTTCTGTCTTCGACGTAGACTCTGTTATAACACATAGTAATATGCATATATGTGAATGTCCGATCTATAACAAATGTCACCAGAATGTGTTAAGGAAAAATTAAAGTGTTGCGAGTATTTTTTTAAGAGGTACGACTCCTATACAAATTCTATTTAAGTAAGGTCGTATATGTCGTGAGTATGAAAAATAAAGTAGGATATAAAATGTGGAAAAGGAAATAATAAGTGAATTGTTGTTGTGAATATTATAAACGGGTTTCATTAACATTTGGGATAATAACATTTGTTACGAAATGCCTAAGAAAATAATTAACATTTATTTTGCGACAGCGGAAAGTAACATTTGTCATAGAATGCCTAAGAAAATAATTAACATTTATTTTGGTACCGGAATGCATGAACATAGAGAGATTATGAATTTAGAGAGATTAGAGAAATATGAGACTGACTAAAAGGATGAAGCCGGTGACGGCGGCAAGGGAGTTGGCAATGGCGGTGCTAGTAGGGCTGTAAACGAGCCGAGCTGAGCTTTTGAAGTTTCGAGCTCGAGCTCGTTAACTTTTAAACGAGCTCGAGCTCGAGCCCAGAATGTCTGTTCGAGCTCGGCTCAAATCAAGTTTCGAGCTTTTCGCGAGCTACTCGAACTCGAGTATTAACGAGTCGAGCTCGAGCTTCGACTTATTTTTTGAAAAAAATCTGAAATCAAACGAGCTTTATCGAGCCCTAATTCGATTTGTAATCGAACTCGAGCTTATATATATATATATATATATATATATATATATATATATATATATATATATATATATATATATATATATATATATATATATATATACTAAAATTCATTTGAGCTTTTAACGAGCCGAGCCCGAGTCGAGCTAAAACGAGTCGATCTCTAACAGAGCTCGTCGAACATACGAGCCGAACAGGAGCCGAGCTCGAAAAAAATGAAGAGCTTAAAAATCGGTTCGAGCTCGAGTTCAACTCGAGCCTACTCGAACTCGAGCTTTTTTCGAGCCGAGCCCGAGCTCGAGCCGACTCGTTTCGTGTAACAGCCCTAGGTTCTAGAGAGAGAAAGTTCACTGAGGTGACCAGCCATCATGATGGAGACAACCTGTAACAAGTACTGCGATGAAATAACGGCCTCCATCGGGGCGGTGATATACCCTAATTTCACCAACTCTTCACCGAAGGCAGCCATCGTTACACCACCTCCTCCGTTTAATTCGCTATGCTTCGTCTTCTCTAACAATTCCTCCTCCATTTCTTCTCAATTCAATTTCAATTTACATTACGAATCTACTGACATTTTGTCCAGAATTCTTCCACCCTCTCTCAGTCACACACACTACTACTGTGTGAAAATTATATGATCACTGAAATTTGGGAAAAGTTGTCGGAGAGTAAATATTGGGTTATATATTGGAGTGAAATGAAGAAATTAAGAGAGGTTGTCGTGTGTGAGGGGAAAGGAAGTGGCAAATTTGTAGTCTCACCCAAAATCAGTAAAATTTCAAAATAAAAATATAGGAGTACTCATTGTTAGAGAATAGAAGACAAATACTTTAGGGCATAAAAGCCTTGGCTTCTTTGTATTGATACTAGAGATATATGTACAAGATTACATGAGACATTTTCCTACTCATATTGTAATTTGCACAATTAGGAAGCTAAAGGTAATTAGGAAACAAGAGAATAAGGAAACTAGATATTACAAAGGAATTAGGAAATATAGAGAATAAGGAAACTAGATATTTAGGAAATATCTATTTCCTTAACATGCCCCCGCAAGATGGACGATCGTTGAGCGAGACCAATCTTGACCATTAATGCTTGAAATCGTACTCGAAGAAGCGGCTTTGTAAGGATGTCTGCTAGTTGATCATTACTAGAGATGAAGGAAACTCGAAGTTTGTTGCTTTGAACAAGTTCACGCACAAAATGATAATCAAGACCAAGATGTTTCATACGAGAGTGAAACTGGGGATTGGCTGCAACATAAGTGGCACCTAGGTTGTCACAATAAATAACCAGAGATGACACTTGTGGACAAATGAGCTCATGAAGAAGATTTTGAAGCCAAAGAATTTCAGCGGTAGTGGCAGCCACAGCCCTATATTCTGCCTCTGTGGATGATCGGGCTAGCGTCCTCTATTTCCGGGCACCCCAAGAGATAGCATTTCTTCCCAAATAAACAATATAGCCAGTGGTGGAGATATATGAGTCAGTATATCCTGCCCAATCAGCATCTGTAAAGGCATGAAATGTGAGGGGGGAATCTCTGCTAATGAGAAGTCCATGGGAGGCTGTCTCAACTAGATATCGGAGCACACGTTTGAGAGCTAACCAATGATCTTCGCTAGGCTTGTGCATGAATTGAGATAAACGATTGATGGCAAAGGAGACATCAAGTCGTGTCAAGGATAAATACTGCAGGCTACCCACTAGAGCCCGATACTCAGAAGGATCGGCAAAGGGAGTTCCTCGGTGAGCCGAGAGGGGAGGGGGGTTGAGGAGCCATGGGTGTAGGAACCGGTATGGCCTCCAACATGTTGGTACTTGCTAGTAAGTCAGTGATGTATTTCTGTTGACTAAGTATAATCCCTCGGGCGTGTGGCAGTACTTCTACTCCAAGAAAATACGATCGATCCCCAAGATCCTTAAGTGAAAATCGGGAAGATAACTGTGTCATGAAGGAGGATATTATGTCATGGTGGGGCCCGGTGATGATGATGTCGTCAACATAGACCAAGAGATAAATGATACCACGAGGATGATGCAAGATGAATAGAGAGGAGCTGAGATGCTGTTTTTGAACCCAAGTTGGAGTAGATATGATCGAAGCTTATTATACCATGCCCGAGGAGCTTGTTTCAGCCCATAGATAGCTTTGCGTAGCTTGCAAACATAGGATGGATTGGCCGGATCAAGAAAACCGGGTGGTTGACAATCGGGCTAAAGGTTTTCGAGTAATCGATACCCGGACGTTAATGGAATCCTTTGGCAACAAGACGAGCTTTTTGTCAATCTATGGATCCATCGGGGTTGTACTTGGTTCTGTAAATCCACTTGCAACCAACAAGATTCTGAGAAGGAGAGGGAGGTACTAGATCCCATGTGTTTTTCTGTAAGAGCGCATCAAACTCTTTTTGCATGGCATTGTGCCATAGGGGATTTTTGAGGGCTTGGGTAATGGTGGATGGTTCGTTGGTTTGAAGGGTGGCTTGTAGGTTTAATTTTTGGATTGGCTTGTGTATGTTGTTTTGGGATCGAGTAACTGAGCCGGAAGGGGGTAAGGCATCAGGAAGGGGAACGATGCTGCTGGGCTGGGTGGGCGGTCGCGCGGGTGAGGTGGGGTGATCGCGCGAAGTTACTGGAGAAGGGGGCAATTACGCGGTTAGGAGATGCGATCGCGCGAAGTTACTGAAGAAGGGGGGCGATGCGCGGGTTGGCTGGATGGACCTGGTTCAGGTGCGGAGGGGTAGGTGTGTGGGTAGTTGGGGAGGCTATATCTGGTTGGTTTGAGGGGGAGGGTTGGCCTGATGGATTTTGGGTAATGGAGTGAGAAGGGAGAAGCGGAAGCGAGACATCACACCAATCATTACCGTGAGAGTGGGAGTGGGCGGAGTGGACCGAGATTCAAAGGGGAAGACTGACTCAACAAACTTGACATGACGAGATGTGTATATTTTGTTAGTGTTGGGTTCGAGGCAATAGTAGGCACTTTGAGTAGCTGAGTATCCAACAAAGACACAAGGAGTGGAGTGGCGATCGAGTTTGTGGGAGGTGTAGGGACGTAGCCATTGATAACAGAGACACCCAAAGCTACGGAGTTTGAGGGAGTTGGGATGGTGTTTGTGGAGGACTGAAAATGGAGAGTGGAGGTTTAGAGTGAGTGTAGGCATGCGATTTATGAGGTAGCAAGCGGTGGATAGGGCATGGGTCCAAAAGGTACGAGGCATGGAAGAGTGGGTAAGGAGAGAAAGACCCGTTTCAACAATATGGCGATGATGGCGTTCAGAATAACCGTTGTGCTCGGGTGTATGGGGAAGGGAAGAAAGATGTTGGATGCCATGGGAGGCAAGAAGGGTGTGAAGACCAAGGTATTCACCTCTACTGTCACTGTAGATGGTTTTGATGGGTGGGTCGACCAAAGTATTTTTCGACCATGGATTTGAAGGCGTTGAAGATGGTGAGGGCATCGTTTTTGGGTTTGAGAGGATAAAACCAAATATATTTGGAAAAGTGATTAACAAAGATAATGTAGTATTTGTAGCCATCATGAGAAAGAAGAGGGGATGTCCAAACATCACTATAGAGAATATCAAGAGGACCAAGTGAGCAAATAGTATTATTATAAAAGGGTTATTTATGACTTTTATTACAATCGCAAGAGTTGCAATGAAAGTCACTAGAACAAGGAATTCCTAGTTGAAAACTATTACTCATATGACGCAAAATGGAGTATGACGGGTGACCCAATCGATGATGCCAACTAGACGCGGAAGAGACGGAGGCGGAGTGAACAGCGGAGTGGAATGGATGCCATTCATAGACGCCGGAATTAGGATGACCTTGGAGGAGGATATTGCCCCGGTGTGAATGTCTTTTAAAACAAAAGAGTTAGATGAGAAGGTGATAGAGGCATTGTTATCTTGACATGGTTTAGAGATAGAAATAATGTTGCGAGACAAAGTAGGAACATGAAGAACATGATTAAGTTTAAAAGAAGAGGAATGAGTAAGGAGAGAGGTAGAACCAATGTTTGAGATAGGAAGGCTGGATCCATCGCCTATGAAGAGTTCATCGGTGTCGGCATAGGGACAATGTAGAGAGAGATTGTTGAGGTCATTTGTGGCATGATGTGTCGCTCCGCTATCAAGAAGCCAATTGGGATGAGGGGCCGGGGAGGAGGTAGTAGTGGCATAGAGGAAATGGTTGGGTGGTTGACGGTTGGTGGGGTTGTATCGCGGTGGTGGTGGTGGGATGTTGGCATTGGGATATTGACGTCTAAAGGCATGGCAACAGGAGAGAGAATGACCAACTTCTCGGCACCATTGGCACTTTCCAAGGAAGTTGTTGCGGTATTGGTTGTTGGTGTTGGGCCGATTGGTTTGGTTGGTGGATCTAGGGTTGTGGTTTAGGGATACCATAATAAGGGGTTTGGTTGGTTCATCGGAGTTGGGTATAAGGGCGAGGTCGGAGGAGGAAGACATAGCAATTGGCCGAGGGAAGGGGTAGGCCGGATAGATAGGGGGCGGGTAGAGCTAAAAAAATTAAGACCTTAGCTCTAATAACATGTTAGAGAATAGAAGACAAATACTTTGGGGCATAAAAGCCTTAGCTTCTTTGTATTGATACTAGAGATATATATACAAGATTACATGAGACATTTTCCTACTCATATTGTAATTTGCACAATTAGGAAGCTAAAGGTAATTAGGAAATAAGAGAATAAAGAAACTAGATATTACAAAGGAATTAGGAAATACTCCTTCCGTCCCAGCCGAGTGTACACTTATTTCCCTTTTGGTCCGTCCCAGCCGAGTGTGAACTGTCCAAAATGGAAGGGAATCTTCACTATTTACCCCACTCATTTTCTCCCATATTTTACTTTTACACTCACAACATTCTCTCTCCTAACTATTCCTTCCACTCATTCTCTCTCCTATTTTACTTTTACACTCACAACATTCTCTCTCCACTTTTTCTCTCTCTTACTTTTTCTTAATCGATGTATCCAACATTTTGATTCACACTAGACTGGGACGAAAGGAGTATAAAGAATAAGGAAACTAGATATTAGATATTTAGAAAATATCTATTTCCTTAACACTCATTCACTTATTTGTTATAGTTATAATAATTATTCGTTTATCTTCCTGCTTTCTTTTTCCCATTCAACTATACTCCCTCCGTCTCGCTAATATCCGCACTAACACTGTTTGCACGGGAATTAAGGAATATGATATTTTAATAAAATGTTGTGAGTGTAAAAGTAAAAATAGGAGAGAGAATGAGTGGAGGGAATAGTAAATTATAATGGTGTTGTGAGTATTAAAATAATGTAGGAGAGAGAATGAGTGGAGTAGGGTGAATCAAGTTTCCTTTTTAGGAGTGTACGGTTTGTAATGGGACGCCCAAAAAGAAAACTGTACGATTTGTAGCGAGACGGAGGGAGTATATACTAATTGATATATCACTTTTTTCCTTAATTTTTGTGCTCATCCCGAAACCGAAAGAAGAAAATTAGTTTTATATAATTTTTAATAATTAAAATAACTAAAATTTAAATAAATATTAATATCAATCTATACCAATAAAATTTTATTCATAAATCGCTTAATAACTTATGAATTACAAATTTTAAAATTTTGATTAAACTGATACTACTATTCAATTAAAATTTATTTGTGTTCATTATAAAAATTGAATGAAACTTATTATCGAACAGGAAGAGTACAAAAAAATAATAAATTTTTATTTTATTTATTTGTTAGGACTCATTTGTAAGTCATACTCGTTAAAGATGTGCAAATCCGAATTGGATCATATTTTGTCAAAATTTTGAAGACCATTGATGCTGCCATGAAAAATCTTTGGTTGCACAGGAACTGAGATGACCTGGATACTCCGGCTGCTTCCTTGCTTGGTTGACCGCCTACACACAAGGAACAAGGTAAACTAGGCCGGGGGTGACTCCGGCGTACCCCCTCCGGCGTGAGAGTAAGGTTAGATGAACAAGGAAGGTGGTATAACAATGGATGAACTTAGAGAGAGAATGCAGAGAGAGAGAGAGAACATACCCATGCAATGAACACTATTCACCCTTTATATCCCTAAGCCCCCCATGTGCCTTGCACATGGGGGACACTTGTCAATCATCCAATGGAAGTGATCTCAACCAACCTCAACTTAGTGGGATTTCACTATTCACCTTGTCACATCAGTCACACATCACAAGTACTTAGGGTAAGGGACATAGGCGACAACCAACGTGCCATCCTGGTAACGCCCTGAGTTCCTAGTCGCTCAGGCGACAACCTGATCATAGGCGACATCAACTGTCATGTCGCCCCGACCTAGGTGGCCTGCGAGCAACGTATTCTTCTTACTCATGAGGCGAGCATTAGCTAGGCCATGTCTTTCGCATAGCCCCATTGTCCCTAAAACCTGTACCCCCACGTCTCTTCTCGCTGGGGTATTAGACAGCTCCAAGGAGCCTATTCATTTTATATCGCTGAAAGGCAAATTCTCTTGGTCGGCCTAAGCCCAATGGGCCTGGCCCTTAATTAGCTATTGGGCCTAGTTTCTTATTGTTAGGGCCCAATATAATTTATGGGGTCGTATCAGAAGCCCCCAAGTTCAAGCCTCGGATTATTCATGGTCCAGGCGAGAACTTTATTTGATGTCGCATGATTCTCGCAGTTTTATCCTCCGCATGGGCGAGGAAACAGTCCTTGCCCGTCACGCTCGTGCCACGTGTCGTGACGAGGGTGAGCCAGACGGTTGGGGGGCCGTACACTTTCATTGGAAACTGAGCCGTCCCCCCTTAAATATTCACAATAATGGGGGGAATTTCAAAAATCATACTCCATTAACTCCCTCTCGTAAATCCCCCCCCTAACCTTTCCGTTCCTATACTTTTGGAGTTTAAAAACCCCTCTTCAGCATTTTACACTCTGCACTTCCCCCCATCGCAGACACTCCTTATAATCAACTAATCCGCATATTTCGGAGCATCCTAAGGATTTCTAGGAGAAGAAGGGTGGCGTATAGAGCCCTCAAGCTTCCGTTTCAACTTCTCCTTCAAGCTTTCATTCCAATCTGCAACTTACCAGGTAATTTCTCTAACTTTGCCTTCTCGCATGAATTCTCGCTTGAGTTCTTGCTTGAATTCTCGCAAGAATTCTCGCAATTGTAATTTTAGATTTTCTTGTAAATGGTCGTCTTTTTTCCAAAACTTGTTAAGTCTGGTTGGAGCGCAATATGTGGGAGAGGGTTTTCAAAAGAGATGATGGGGGCAGGGGCTTTTACCTCAATTATAGATTCTCATTCCTTACTTAGGCGACATGAGTATGCATGTCGCCCTTTCCTCTCCCTATAATACCTGACCCCATGCATACTTTCTTCACGAAATTATACCCCCTTCATGCCTGTGACATCTCTTTCCTTAAACTGATTTTTCTAGCTCTATCGTAGCCCCCAAATTTACTTGGTCCTCCCTTCTATTCACAGGTCATGTCTTCTTCAAACTCAACATCTGACCATGATGTCTCGGACACTTTAGCAGCCGAGACCCTAGAGCGACAACCTGTCTCACAGGGTTCTTCCAACCCTGAGGTCGCCGGCTCCAGCAGCTCTTCTCACTCCCATTTACAATCTCATTATTATGTTAAGTACGGGATTAACCCGGACATCTACCACATTGAACCGTATGTCGGAGACTTATCCCTTGCCGCTATGCGAGATAGAAGAGATGGGGTTATCGTATTTCCGTCTCAGCTAGACGCTGGCCTTAGGATACCAATAGACCCCTTCCTTGTCGCTGTCTTGATCCACTCCCAAGCCGCCATAGTAGACCTTCATCCCAATGCTATTAGGGTCCTTACGAGCTACATAGTGATTTGCAGGGCCTTAAAACAAGAACCCACACTTCCCCTTTTTGTAAATTTGTTTGATGGTTATACTTCTGTGTCTCAGAGGCAGGGCGTAGTTGAAAACCGCCTCTCTGTCAAGTATAAGAGTCCTAGACTTCTGACCCCCTTACCTAGAAAGGTCCATAACTGGCAATCCAATCCACTTCTGATCATATCCCGCATAGGTTGGACTCATCCATGTGATCTTGGCGACATATATACAAAGATTATAACCCGAAATGCCTTAGTTTCTGGCGACTCCCGGTTGAGAGAAATTTTTTTTAAGGTTTTGGAAGATGCCTCAGACACGGGGTTAGCGTTATTTTCATGGCGGGATATACTATCTCGCCCTTCTCTGCTTAGGAAAGTTGGTTTTCCCGATTATCGATATCCTGACAATGAACCTCGCTTGATCATCAAACCACTAGACCCGTACCCTGGTTGGGAACGCCATTCTGGGGATGTTCTCGCCTCCGAGTGCGGGCCTTGCAAAAAGAAAGATCATTGCTGCAATGCTATGTTTGAAGTTTTAAGTACGTATTTCATTTCCCTTTATCCTTTACTTTGTCTTTCTGTTTCTCTTTATTTAACACTTTTTCCTGGTCCAGGTTTTCGACACATGGACATCTCTGATAGACGTGCAAATGCCGCGGCGAGATCTGATGGTCGCCGTAAGCGACTTACAAACGCCCGCCAAGCCGATCTAGCCAAGGCCCAGGAGATAGAGCTCCCCATTTCTCGCGACGGCGATGATTCTGATGCAATTGCTCGCGAGAAGGCTGCGATTGCCGCCGAGAGGGCAGCAGCGCAATCGCGAAAATCAAGCAGGGCGAAAACTCCTTTGAGGTCATCTGTTGTTCAGCAGGAAGAGAGAATGGAAGTAGAAGCAGGCGAAGATGATGTTGAGGTCGCTGTGATAGAGCCTGCCCCGCCAGTCAAGTCCCCCCAGCCCTCTGGTTCTCGCGCTCACAAAAGGGTGCGAACAGAGGAGGAAACTGAACCAATAGAGGAATCCACTGAAGGGGAGGCTGAATTGGTGAGCTGGCTCAGGGAAGGATTCGAGATGCCCACGGAGAGAGAAGATTTGTATAATCTTGGCGTGGAAATTGCCTCTGTTCCCCTACTGGAAGGTTTCAACCTTCATTCTCGCGATCCTCACAATAGTCTGATTGGCGCCGGCATACTTGAACGGACTTGCGACAGGGCGGCCATAAGAGAAGTGGTTGAACAGGATATTGATTTATCTTTGAATTTTGCTGGCCTTCAAATTTGCAGCGTAAGTGCTTGTCGTGTAACACTTTTCACTTGGTAATCTACTTTTACTTCGTTAACATCCTTCACACTATTAACTTTTCCCGAATTTTCACAGGTGGCAAGTACTTTGCGTGGATTCAGGGACAAGTATAAAATGGCAATGCGTGAAGCCGAGAAAGTGGATAAGGTTCGCAAGCGCGCAGTGGCGGAGAGAGAAAAATACAAGGGCAGATGTGGCGAGATGGAGAGGGATTTGGCAAAGCTGCAGGGTGAGCAACTGAAGGCCTCGGAGGTGCTGAAGGCAAGCGAGAACAAGGCCTCGCGGGCGAGGATAAATTGAAGGAGGTTGCCGCGAAAAGGTGGCGCTGGAAGAGAAGATTCAAGCCCTTGAAGCCGACAACCCGGCCACGATTACCAAGAATGAAGACACGATCGCGGAGATTGCCGCCAACAAGAGAGAGCGGAAGCCGACGCCATGGATATGTACGACAAGGCCTTACTTCACGCCATGCGGGCAGCGGCGGCAAGCTCTGAGGACATCCCGGCTATAACTCCTGAACTGATTGCGAAATGGGGCTCGGAGCAGATCTACAGCGACTTTTGTCGCCGCGGTCACTCTATTGTCCCTTATGAAGAGGGAGAGCTGAAGGCTTTGGCTGCAGAAGATGAGCTTCTGGGCAAGCCAACCTGGGAACCTCCTGCCCTCATCAACAACGATGCTCTGTCAATGTGGGTGGAACTGATTGGCGCGAAAGGTCAAGCTCTCCTCGCCGCTAAAAATGCCGCTCGCGATGCCCGCCGTGCTGCCCGACTCTCCGCTGGTGAAACACAACCCTCTGCCTCCTGATTTACTGTGGTTCTTTTTCTTAAACAATGTTTTGTGGTTGGCTCTCAAACAATTTACTTTCTTGCCTTTTAAACAATAGTGCTTTTGGGAATGTCGCGGTTTGCGACTTGAACAATTTGATGCTTGGTCTTTTGCGATTTTTCGTCGCGGTTTGCGACTTGAACAGTTTATGTGGTTGTAAGGTCGTGGTTTGCGGCCTAAACGCTTATGCTCTTTTTAATGTGGTGTCGCGGTTTGCGACTTGATACTTTACTTTGTGTATCCATATGTGATTCTTAAACTTTTACTTAGTTATAACTTCGATGTCGCTTTTATCGACTTTGTTATGCCTTTGATTACTGTGTATTCTCGCCTTCACATTTACTCTACAATGGTTTAGATGCCGCAATTGGCATCTCGCCTTAACCTTTGCTTTCATAAACTTTCTTTAATGCTTCATTATGTCGCCATGCGACTCCAACTCTGTACTTTGTTATTACTCTGCTTATTGCAATTTGCGTTGAAATTCTACCTTTTTCGCTTCGATAGTTTATCGAAGACTCCTTTCTCATAACTTACCTATATACATACTACTCCCTCCAAAAGAGTGAGGCTTGTCTTTAGGCAGCCTTACTCTATTCTTAAGATCATTTGCATAACGCACTTTGCGAAAGTGATTTAAGTTATTGATGGATTTATTGTTAGATTCATTACTGTCAGATAAACTGAGAGATGAATATAACAGATTTCCTCTTTTGATATAAACCCTGTTCTGTATATGTATTCCTTTATCAAAACCAACTAACTAAGATGTTAATCAAAGTTAGGTTTTAACAACTTTTCCCCTTTTTTGGTAAAGTTACGCTTGACCTCGCATTTCGCTCTTCCAGGTCGCAATACAATTTTGGGACTTTCCTAGGTGCACGAAACCGTTATCTCCGAGGCACCGCGACTTGGAACCGTTATCTCCAAGCCGCAAGAGTTTGGCGACTTGAAACCAGATTATCTCCAAGCCACCTCCCCTTTCTCGCCGTTAAAAGCCGGGACTTTTCTAGGTGCACGAAACCGTTATCTCCGAGCACCGCGACTTGAAACCGATTATCTCAAGCCGCAAGGTTTGGCGACTTAACCGTTATCTCAAGCCACCTCCCCTTTCTCGCCCGTTAAAAAGCGGGACTTTTCTAGGTGCACAGAAACCGATTATCTCCGGGCACCGCGACTTGAAACCGTTATCTCCAAGCCGCAAGAGTTTGGCGACTTGAAACCGATTATCTCCAAGCCACCTCCCCTTTCTCGCCGTTAAAGCCGGGACTTTTCTAGGTGCACAGCCGTTATCTCCAGGCACCGCGACTTGAAACCGTTATCTCCAAGCCGCAAGGTTTGGCGACTTGAAACCGTTATCTCCAAGCCACCTCCCTTTCTCGCCGTTAAAAGCCGGGACTTTTCTAGGTGCACGAAACCGTTATCTCCGAGCACCGCGACTTGAAACCGTTATCTCCAAGCCGCGAGGTTTGGCGACTTGAAACCGTTATCTCCAAGCCACCTCCCCTTTCTCGCCCGTTAAAAAGCCGGGACTTTTCTAGGTGCCTGAAACCGTTATCTCCGGGCACCGCGACTTGAAACCGTTATCTCAGCCGCAAGGTTTGGCGACTTAAAACCGTTATCTCCAAGCCACCTCCCCTTTCTCGCCCGTTAAAAAGCCGGGACTTTTCTAGGTGCCTGAAACCGTTATCTCCAGGCACCGCGACTTGAAACCGTTATCTCCAAGCCGCAAGGTTTGGCGACTTGAAACCGATTATCTCGAGCCACCTCCCCTTTCGCCCGTTAAGCGGGACTTTTCTAGGTGCCTGAAACCGTTATCTCCAGGCACCGCGACTTGAAACCGTTATCTCCAAGCCGCAAGGTTTGGCGACTTGAAACCGTTATCTCCAAGCCACCTCCCCTTTCTCCAAGCTTTTGGGCGATTCGTCTTCCAGCTTTTAACGGCGACCTGCTTGTTCGCCATCTTCAAGCTTTAGCGGCAACCTCTTCGTCCGCCCTTCTTCAAGCTTTAGCGGCAACCTCTTTGTCCGCCATCTTCAAGCTTTAGCGGCAACCTCTTTGTCCGCCATCTTCATGCTTTAGCGGCAACCTCTTTGTCCGCCATCTTCAAGCTTTAGCGGCAACCTCTTTGTCCGCCATCTTCAAGCTTTAGCGGCAACCTCTTTGTCCGCCATCTTCAAGCTTTAGCGGCAACCTCTTTGTCCGCCATCTTCATGCTTTAGCGGCAACCTCTTTGTCCGCCATCTTCATGCTTTCCTCATGAAATAATCAAAACCATATCGTTAGAGTATCTTATAAATATAAAAACACACCATAGCATGTCGAGAGAAACACTTCGCTATCATCTTTATCATACAGATATTACATGGTTCCTAGAACACCAAATTTTACATAACTTTCTCCTTTGACAATCAAAAGAACCATTTACAAGAAAAAGTTATGTAACTTTTGCTGTCTGGGGCAAAAGGCAAAAATCGAAATGACAAAGATGTCGCCACGGTTTCACTGATAGAACTGCTTGAGATGATCGACATTCCAAGCATTCTTCAATTCTTCACCATCTGGTTTCCTCAATCTATAGGTTCCTTCCCGCACCACACTCGAAATCTGGAAAGGTCCTTCCCATTTCTCGTTTAACTTGGTGAATCCGGGCTTGGCCCCTGTTGCTTCAACACTCCTCAAAACCCAATCTCCAACATTGAAGGACCTCCTGTTAACTCGCTTATCATCTTTGGGCTTTCATCTTACATTTGTAATTAATCATCTTCATTCTCGCATACATTCTCTTCTCATCAATCAGGTCCAGATCATTACACCGCCTCTGCCCGTTTCTCGCCTCGTCATAGTAAGCAACCCTGTATGTCGGCAAAGCCATCTCCGCGGGTGCCATAGCCTCAGATCCATAGGTAAGGGCAAAAGCGGTTTCCCCAGTTGAGCCTTTAACAGTAGTACGCACATACCACAAAGCAATAGGCAACTCCTCTAACCATGCTCCACTTCTTCCTTCCAGATTTTTGCGCAAGGCGACAATGACCTGCTTGTTTGCCGCCTCACTTTGGCCGTTGCCTTTACTGCGGCCTATATACGGCGACATCCAATGTTTGACGTTGACCACTGGAGCATTCCTGAAAACTTTTCCCCGAGGCTGAGTGCCGTGATCTGAAATAATAACCCTTGGAACCCCATACCTACACCAAATGTTTTCTTGCACAAACTTTATAACTTGATCTTCGCTGATTGTCGCCAACGCCTTCGCCTCAGTCCATTTTGTGAAATAATCCACGGCGACAACCACATGCTGACAACCACCCTTGGCCTTTGGGAATGGCCCTATCAAATCAATCCCCCACATGTCGAATGGCCATGTCGGCACAATAGGAGTTTGCTCTGTGGCGGGAATTCGAGGAATGTTGCCGAATCTTTGACATTTCTCGCACTTCTTCACATACATCTCCGCATCTTTCCTCAGGCTTGGCCAGTAATATCCATGGAACAACACTTTGTCAGCTAACTTTCTCGCCCCGGGATGGCCACCACATACCCCCTCATGGATCTCGAACAAAACCTTCGAAACCAAGCCGGGCTCAACGCACCTCATTAGTGGTTTTGAAAAAGACCTCCTATACAATACACCATCTTGCACAGTGAATCTTGGGGATGTCGCCTTTATCACTTTCGCCTTACCCTCATCTGGCGGCAACTCTCCTTTATCTAGAAATTCCTTCATTTCCACAACCCAATCCTTCTCGCCATCGACAATCTCAGCGACAATCGGTCTATCGATCACCGGCATATCCACATATTCAATCATTGGCTCATCGGCAGCGCTCTGCTCCTCAGATCCCGCCGTCCTACTCAACTCATCAGCTCGCGAATTATCAGCTCTATCAACTCACACCAACTCCCAGAACTCAAAACTTTTTAATAAACTTCTCGCCAAGTCATAATATTTTGTTAGCACCACATTCAAAACTCCATACTCGCCATTTACCTGATTGACAATTAACTGGGAATCCGAGTGAATCACTATCTTCGTCAACCCAATATCTCGCGCCAATTCTACCCCGGCAATCAAAGCCTCATACTCTGCTTGATTATTCGAGACGTTGAACTTAAATCTCAGGGCTTTCTCATACTTTACTTCCCCATCCGGCGAAGTCAGAGTGATTCCCGCACCGCCTTTATCCTTTGAAGACGACCCATCAACATACAGAACCCAGCAATCAAATGGCCTTTCCTCCTTTTCCCGCAAACAGGGCCCTACCTTCTTTTCCGCTTTCTTCCTTACTAAGTCTTCCATCAATTCCTCCTGCGACTTCGTAAAAGATGTCTCAACGATGAAATCTGCCAGCGCCTGCGCCTTAATTGCCCGGCGAGCTTCATACTTTAAATCAAACTCAGTTAACTCAATTGACCATTTCAGCAATCTTCCCGCGGCATCAGGTCGCTGCAAAATCTTTCTCAAGGGAGCGTCACTTAACACAACAATGGTATGTGCGACAAAATAAGCTCTTAATTTTCTCGCGGCCACTACCAAAGCATAGGCCAACTTCTCGGCATTAAAGTACCTTGACTCTACCTCGCTCAATGCCTTAGACACATAGTAAATCGGTCTTTGAATCCCCTTCTCTTCTCGCACAAGAACTGCTGCCACTGCCAAGTCTGAAGCCGCCAAATAAACAAATAACTCTTCTCCCTCAACAGGACTACATAATAACGACGGCTTACCCAGATATACTTTCATCTGTTCAAATGCGGCATCACATTCTTCATCCCAAGCGAAACTCTTCACCCCCTTCAACACCTTAAAGAACGGCAAACACTTTTCGGCCAGCTTAGAAATGAATCTCCCCAAGGCTATAATCCTCCCATTCAACCTTTGTATCTCGCGTATCGACCGGGGCGGCGACATCTCCAATAAAGCCTGAATTTTTTCGGGATTAGCCTCTATCCCGCGCCTATTCACCAGAAAGCCCAAAAATTTTCCCGCAGTCACTCCAAACGTACACTTGCTGGGATTCAATTTCATTGAGTTTCTCCTCAAATTTTCGAATGTCTCGGCGAGATCCAACACATGATCATACTCCTTTGTTTTTATCACCATGTCATCTATATATGCTTCCAGGTTTCGCCCAATCTGCGACTTGAAAACCTCATTCACCATTCGCTGATAAGTCGCCCCGGCATTCTTCAAGCCGAATGGCATCATCTTGTAACAGAAATTTCCTTTAGGGGTTCGGAAAGCCGTTTTAGCCTTATCATTTTCGCACATCTTGATTTGATGATACCCCGAGTATGCATCAATGAAGCTAAAGACCCTATGGCCGGCAATCGAATCCACCAATTTATCAATTCTCGGTAGCGGGTAGCAATCTTTGGGACAGGCGGTATTCAAATCAGTAAAGTCAATGCACATTCTCCACTTCTTATTTGACTTTAAAACCATTACGGGACAAGCTAACCACTCGGGATACTGAATCTGCTCAATGATTCCCGCCTTCAACAATTTATCCACCTCTTTCAAAACCGCGTCTTCCTTTTCTGGCGACAAATGTCGACCCTGCTTGTAAGGCTCTACATTAGGATGCATTCGGGCAATGTAAGCGACATTCTCATCTATTCCCTTCATATCCTCAGGCCGCCATGCAAACACATCCAAATTATCTTTAAGAAATTCGACCAATTGTTCTCGCTCATCCCTGAACAATTGTTTCCCGATCTTAATTCGCTGCTCCGGGAAGTAACGGTTGATCTCCACTTCTTCTAGCTTCTCCCCTGCCTGGAGCTCGGGCTCATCTCGCGTCTGCAAAGTCTCAACCTCTATCCTTTTCCGCTTCTTACTCTCCCGGGCCTTTGCGGGAATCATCTTTCCAGAATCAGCAAATGTCTTTCCCGTAGGCCACCCATCGGGGGTCTCCACCTCTATCATCTCGCAATCTTCCTCAGTTTCACTATCAAAAATCTCCTCAATCACGATCTCCTCAACCCTGGGCTCCCCCATGTCGACAAACTGCACCACCCTAGCATAGCTTAAGCTTGGCGTCCCATTCACAACTTCAATCCCCAAAACCATCTCGCCTTTAGCATTCTGACCGGCGCTCCCCTGGTTGGAATCTCGCCCACTGAAAACTTTGATTACTTCTTCAATCATCTCTGGTGCCCTTTGCGCCCCAGCGACAATCACAGCTTTGCCGTTCTCCAAACTCTTCGTTATCGCTGAATCATTTTCGCATTCACCAAGCTCAACCATATTTATCCTCAGTTGGCGAGAATCAGACTTTGTCACCAATGAACAAGTGGCTTTCCCTTTTGCTTTTACCATCTCCTTCTTTTTTCTCGCAACCGAAATAGCCTCACTCTTCAAACAGCCAATACCACGGGCCGTGGGGTACTTTACCCTCTGATGCGGGATGGACAGCACCATTTCAAAACTTAGCAAAAATGGAATTCCAACTATAGCATTGTAAGCGGAAACCAAATCAATCACAAAAAACTCCACCATCTCGCTTCTTATCATCTCGCCTTCGCCAATCTCTACTTCCAACAGGATTGTCCCTTTCACCTTAACTGAGTGGTTTGTAAATCCTTCAAGGCATCCTGGTAGGGCACAGATTAGCGTCGAGTAGTTCATCCTTTTGAAGGCTTCATAATACAACACATTCCTCAAGTTTAGCTCCCGAATCAACCATCACGCGCTTGTACTACATTGTTTCCGGGCATATGGTGATGATAACGGGTTGGCTCCCATGACCCTTTGTTGCGGCAAGCTCACTTCTCGAAAAACTAATCACCTTGTCTTATTTGGCGGCAAACGGGGGAATATCAAAGCGTGCGCCAACATCATTATTTGATTGTCCAAGCTGCGCGACACTTGGTAATGGGTCTGAATCACATCGACTACGTTTCGACCCTCGGCTCTATCTTGTCGCCCTCCTTCTTCTCGCCTCGCAGTGCCCTCGAGATATTGTTTGAAGTCGCCTTTATCAATCCTGACTTGAATCAACTTTCTCAAATTATAACAGTCTTCTATTGTATGCCCCTTGTCTTTGTGAAAATCGCAATATTTGCTCGGATCCCGAGCCCCATAAGTATCTTCTCGAATGGGGTAAGGCTCTGGAAATTCCTCCTTCCTCCAAATCTCGCTCAAAGTAGTGTTCAATTTACTAAACTTAATGATCCTTCCTTGCTCCTGACCTCTACCTCGACCCCCTTTGTTTCCGCCAGTGCGAGATCCACTGCGACCTCCTCGATCAACCTTGCTTTCATCTTTTACAACTTCAATTCGCTCTTTGGCACTTTTCTTGCCGGAGCCCGCTACAGGCGGGGCGGCCTTAACAGCTTCCTTCTCAAAACCACTGCGATAAGCTCTAACCCTTTCGTACAACTCACCGGTTGTCTTCGGCAAGCGCATACAGAACTCCGCCTTGAACAGGCCTGGCAACAACCCTGAGTTAAATAGCATAATAATCTCACTCGGCGACGCCCGCAATCCGGTTTACGACCTCCATAAATCTATCTGTGAAAGCCGAAATGCTTTCTCCTTCATACTGCTTCAAACTACACAATTCGGTCTTTTGAGCGGGCTGCGCTCCTGATCCACTGAATCTCGCCAAAAACTTATTTTTGAGATCCTGATACCCCATCACTGATTCCGCTGGCTGCGCCAAGAACCATTCCAGTGCGTGATCAGCAAGGGTGCTCGCAAACGCCTTGCAGATTATAGCTTCATTGTCGGTCAGCAGCGACAACGTTACCTCAAACCCTCCAATATGAGTGTTAGCTCTAGTGCTCCCCGAATAACTCGGTAGATTTGGCATGCGGAAAGCGGGGGTCGTGGGCGGCAATCTGAATGCTCTTTACAAACGGGGCCAAATAAGAACCTTTCACTTCCTGGGGCTTGTTTCCCGCTTCCAACTCTTTAATTTTCTTAGCCATCTCCACCATTTCGGATTTCCATTTATCATCTTCACTTTTCTTCGCCTTCTCCAACTCAGCGGCTTTGGCTAATTCTACGGCTTTCAAAGCTTCGGCCACTCTAATAGCCTCCGCAATCTTGTCGGCTTCGGCGGCTTTCTGCGCCCTTTGTCTATCACTCCTTTCTCTATCGATCCTTTCTCGCCGCCTACGATCTCTATCCCGTAGCGACATTTCTTCTCGACGAGCTCTGTCGGAGTGCCTTGATCTGTGGGACCTTTCCCTTACATATGTATCATCATCGGAATACCTCGAGCGACTTGGCACATAATCTCTGTCGGCTGTGGATCCCTCATCGCTTTCATATCCAAAATAGTAAGAGTCATCTCGCGAATTTCCCGACTTATGATAAATTCTTCCCTCTTCAATACGATCAGCACGTCTCCTTTTGACCCTTTCAGATCTCGCTCTTTCATCCTCTTGATGCTTGCGAACCCTTTCCTCATTCTCGGGCGGCGACATGGCCCTCGTCCGCCCTTCATCCCTCCTGGATGCATTTCGACTAGCGCTTTGTCTCCCTCTATCCCGCCCTTCCACCTCGACTGACAGCTCTGGCGGGATCACCGTAGGTGCCTGGCCTATCTTTTTTAATCGCTCATTATTCGCGAGAACCTTCATCATATAAGCATTCTCATTTCTTAGCCGTTCAGCTTCGGCCCTGGCACTCTGGGTTTTAGATGGAACGGGGTCTCGCTGTCCTTCCTTTCCTTTATTTCTCGCTTCTCGCTCTCTATCTTCTCGCCTACGGGCGCTCCTAATGGCCGAATCTGTCTCAGAAGTGTGAACATCGCCTTCGCGAGCGGTTCACGATCTCGCCCGCGGCATCCTTGCGAGTATCCTTGGCATTTGGAGTTTCCGTCATAGGGTTCTGGGCTCCCTTGGCCTGAGTATCCTTTTCTTGTACCATTTTGACTATATTCTGGGCTTTTAAACGACCCAAACTGATCACAATCAACTTCAACACCAAATAACCACCTTTAAAACACCTCTCAGCAAGAACACGAAGCTGAAGAACACCAAACCAAACTCACCGTAACCTTCTCAATAAACCTTCTAACCTTCCCCAATAATCTTCCAACCAAAACAAGGAACAAAAATCAGGTCCCGGCAACGGAACCAACTGATGCTACCATGAAAAATCTTTGGTTGCACAGGAACTGAGATGACCTGGATACTCCGGCTGCTTCCTTGCTTGGTTGACCGCCTACACACAAGGAACAAGGTAAACTAGGCCGGGGGTGACTCCGGCGTGAGAGTAAGGTTAGATGAACAAGGAAGGTGGTATAACAATGGATGAACTTAGAGAGAGAATGCAGAGAGAGAGAGAGAACATACCCATGCAATGAACACTATTCACCCTTTATATCCCTAAGCCCCCCATGTGCCTTGCACATGGGGGACACTTGTCAATCATCCAATGGAAGTGATCTCAACCAACCTCAACTTAGTGGGATTTCACTATTCACCTTGTCACATCAGTCACACATCACAAGTACTTAGGGTAAGGGACATAGGCGACAACCAACGTGCCATCCTGGTAACGCCCTGAGTTCCTAGTCGCTCAGGCGACAACCTGATCATAGGCGACATCAACTGTCATGTCGCCCCGACCTAGGTGGCCTACGAGCAACGTATTCTTCTTACTCATGAGGCGAGCATTAGCTAGGCCATGTCTTTCGCATAGCCCCATTGTCCCTAAAACCTGTACCCCCACGTCTCTTCTCGCCGGGGTATTAGACAGCTCCAAGGAGCCTATTCATTTTATATCGCTGAAAGGCAAATTCTCTTGGTCGGCCTAAGCCCAATGGGCCTGGCCCTTAATTAGCTATTGGGCCTAGTTTCTTATTGTTAGGGCCCAATATAATTTATGGGGTCGTATCAACCATGACCTAACCAATTCTTCGATTATGTATTAATTTAGGACTACAATACATTTAGTATCGGTTCCATTGTTCCGGTTTTAGTGATTCGGTCGGATTCAATTATGTCGATTCTACAAATTATATCATACAACACAGCAAAAAATACTACAATTAAATATTATCATTACTAATCGACAGCAGCACCGGAGTGAGGTTTAAAATTCTCTCAAAATATCAAAGTAACACTAAACCGAAAATAAAAATAAAAATGCAACATCTTTTAACCGTTCAAGTGATAATAGTTTAATATCATCAAATGCATCTTTCAAACCAGCGGCGGATTCACTTAGAGGTCAAAGTGGGCCATGGCTCACGCTCAATTTTATTTTTTTTATTTTTTTTAATGTTTTGGTCAAAGAAGTCAAGCAAATTAGAAACACACAAAACCAAACCCAAGCCACGCACAAACTAAGCAGAAAATAATTATGCGCTCTGCGCTCATCTTCACCTACGCAATCGACATATGCGATCATCGGAATTCGTCGATCTGAGCCGGATGACTTTTTGTTCGCTCTCTCTTTCTCCCTCGTTATCTTTCGGTCCTTCTTCTCCGGTTCTCCTACTGCTCTCTCCTTAAACCTCCAAAATTTTCATTCTTCTTGATTTGATTACTGTTCAAAACGCCAAGGTAACTCAAAATTGATTTCAATTTGGCTTTTTGATTGTGTATTACATCGATTACAATAAGTAATTTTAGATATATTTGGTGATAAAATTTTAGGGATTTGATCATCAGTTTATAACTATCTAGGGTTTCTTTTGGGTTTTTTTTTTTTTTTCAATTCTACTCAAGTTTCTAATTTTGATGTTCAATTTTCTGATTTTAGGGTTACTTAGAGCTGATTGTTAAGGGGTAACTGAGCTTCAAACATCCTTCAGATTCTGAAAAAAAAAAGGTACATCTCATCCTATTAGAAATACACCTTATTATTTTTAGAATTTATTTTCCCCTTTGCAGGATTTCTATATTACCTATTTTATGTGATAATATGTGCTATAACATTTTGATTTCTATAGACTTTATCAATTTTTTGTGTTTAAATCTTTGCTACAACATTTTATTTTGTTTATTTTGTCATTCTTATTATTATAATAGTCTTTTAGTTGCAGGTCATTTCAGTTTGTAAAAGCTCACATTACTTGGATCTAATGGAGATAAATTTTTCATTTACGTTCATCCACCTTCAATGTCGGGTAAGTACTTTTCAAGATTGTATTAAATATTGGTTTTATGTATGACTTAGCTATTTGCACTAGCCTATCATTATGTTAGTTGTTTGCAATGTGAAATATTAATAGTAGTGGAATTCAAAATAGTAGCTTTTTTTTAATCCAAAATAATAATTTTTTTTCTTATCTTGCAACAAAACTTTGTCACCAAAAAAATTTGGCCCACACTAACATAATTTCCTGGATCCGTCACTGTTTCAAACACACCTCATAAATTTCAAACCTAGTGATAACAATTTAATTCTTCAAAGAGAATAACATAAAATAACCATTTCAGTTTGATTGGCAACAAACCACATTTTTTTTTTGTCACAGTGAAGGTTTGATCGCCAAGAGTTGATGATCGAAAAATATACTTGGACCTATTAAGGTGTCATGCAGAAAAAAAAAAAGAGAATAACATTTACTCCCTCCGTCCCAATAAAAGGCTACCACTACCGAAAAGTGGGAAGGAACACCTGCTAGTTTTCACCTTTCCTTTTTTGGCAAAGAATCTTTACTATTTCTTCCACTCATTCTCTCTCCTACATTATTTTAATACTCACAACACCATTATAATTTACTATTCCTTCCACTAATTCTCTCTCCTATTTTCAAATTACACTCACAACATTTTTTTTCCCTCCTATTTCCATAATTTGCGTGCCCACTCAAAAGGGTGAAACACTTATTGGGACGGAGGGAGTATATAAATAATTGTCTGATACAATATAAATCATCGGTCTAATCCGATTCCAAATCTTGTACTCCCTCCGTCCGTCCCAGACCAAGAGTCCTACTTTTTCTTTTGGTCCGTTTCAGACCAAGAGTCCCTTTTCTTAAATGGAAAGTTTTCCATATATTTATATCTTTATCATCTCCATATATTTACAAAAAACCATTACTATTCCTCTCATTCATTCTCTCTCCTATTAAATATTTTTAACTTTTATATTCCATCTCCTATTTCTTACCACGCATTTAACTTTTACATTCTCTCTCCTAAAATTTTCTACCCACTTTAAAAAAATTTCTTAAAAAGCGTGAAATCCCCCCCCCCAAAAACCCTTGATCTGGGACGAAGGAAGTATATTTTTTAAAACTAGAATCAAACCAAATAACCATTTCATAGGAATTTGAAATCAGAATCATCAGACCATTACTATTTACTGATTTTGTTTTCGATTAGTCTAATCCAACTACTCCCTCCGTCTACTTACATACTTCACGCTTTCTATTTTGGACGTTCAATTACATACTTCACACTTTGTTTTTTTACCCAAAATGAAAAGTTTTTATTATTAAAAAATTAACCCTACCCCACTCATTCTCTCTCCTACATTATTTTAATACTCATAACACCATTATAATTTACTATTTCCTCCACTCATTCTCTCTCCTATTTTATTTTTACACTCACAACATTTATATCATTATTTTTTTCCTTAATTTACGCGTAAACAGTAACTGTGAACTATGTAAGTGAACGAAGGGAGTATATCGTTTCGGTCCAGTTTCAATTTATCTTTTTTATTAAGCCCTAATACTTGTAATAACTATCTCACCCACCTTTCTTCATATTTTACTTTTTATGAATACAACACCTCTCCATTGCCAATATTAAACCCATTTACTTAATTTCTTAACTTAACCTTCTACATAGACATATCCAAATAGAATCGGGAACTGACGAAAGTGACGGATAGAATCAGAATTGGGAACCGGCGAGAATCGGAAACCGCCGGAATCGGGAACCGAACATAACCGGAAATCGAATTGAAACGGTTCAAATACGAATCCACCATATTGAAAACCGAGGAACCGACGAAATCGGGAACCGGCGGTTCCGAAACCGGAAACCGACAATTGATCATGGTTATAAGTTAAATGTAATATTTAATAGTATTTGTACTTGTAATGTAGTGTTGTTTTATTTAAATTAGACTAGAATTTAGATAAATGTTGTAATATAGACTATAGAGGTATAGGCTCCTTTTGTCTACCCTGGAATTATAAAAGGAAAAGACTTGATTGTCCCCCTCATTGTAATATTTTCAATTATATTAATAAATTATAAGGGTGCCGCCCCTTTTTTTTTCTAAAAATATTGTTAGAATTTTTATTCTATCTTTAATAATATACTAACCAAATTTTGTCCACTTCTCATTCTTTCCAAAAACATACTCCCCAAGTGAAAAAAAAAAAATAGATTAGTTAGCGTCTTTACTGTCTTAAGAGGTTTGGATTTAAAAAAAAAAAAGTTAGATGGTGATGGAATCGATGGAACCGTTGGAACTGGAATCGGAACCGGCGGATAGAACCGGAAATCGGGAACCGAATTAATATGGTTCGAATACGGTTCCGGCTATTTGGGAACTGGAAATCGGCGGTTCCGAAACCATGAACCGGAACCAGAACCGTTTGGACATGTCTACTTCTACATTGGATTATATATAAAAAAAAAAAAAAAAAACTAACCTTCTACATTTTTTAACATACCTTTTCTTTAACTGAACCTTAAGGACTCGTTTGGTAGCCTGTTAGGATTAGCTCATATTAATAGGGAGGAGGTTATTAATCCAGGGATTAATAATAACACCCTTTTTTAGGATAAATAAGAAGGGGATAAGAGGTGTTCTGATGCTTATCTGGATTGTAATTTGGATAATTATTACGATTGCATTTAATCTACCAAACATACTTTATTGGACTAATAATCATATCCGGTCATTTATCGACCTACCAAACGATCCCTAAGTGTGTAATTTTGAAATGAGGGAGAGAGTGTGTGTATAATACTCCCTCTGTCCCATGATTATATGCACAAATTGGGATGACACAAGAATTAAGGAAAAAAGTGATAAAGGTGATGTGTTGTGAGTATAGATGGTTGGGTAGGAGAGAAGGAAAATAAACTCGGTTTGAAATAAAACTGAAATACTCCCTCCGTCCCATTGGAAGCTTCACCTATTGTCAAAACGGGTGTTTCGTTAAAAGCTTCACCTTTCCTAAAATGACAAAGAATCTTTACTATTTCACCCACTAATTCTCTCTCCTACTTTATTTTTATACTCATAACATCAATCAACTTTACTATTTCCTCCACTCATTCTCTCTTCTATTTTACTTTTATACTCACAACACTTTCTCCACTAACTTGTTTTCTTAATTTGCGTGACATGCTCAAAATGGTGAACCTATAAACGGGACGAAGGGAGTATATTTTATAGTAATCTCCGTGCGCCTGCTCAGGTCCCCTCATTGTCTAACCTCACGTGATTTGAAACTACAACGAGGGTAACGGGCATATTAAAGTATTGTTCAACCTTGGTTCGCATTAAGTTTGATAAATGACTATTTTATAGTTATTTATATTCTAGATTTTGCATTATTTAAATAAGTTTTAGTTCATTTTAGTTTAATTTATCTCATTTATTTATTTGATCTCGCGGATATTATGATTGGTGGTTTGTTTTGTTGTTAGACATGAATTTGGGACATTATTGGTGTAAAAACAACACAATAAGAGGCTTGTAGAGAACAAGGATCAAAGGACATCAATAAAGAATGATTGAAAGAAAGAAAAATGTAGAATCAGACCAAACCAGCTGATGCTCGGCCGAGCACCACCCTTGACTCGGCCGAGTAGCACTACAAGAAAGTTAGTTATTTATGGTAGTTATTTACGGCGGGTAATACGCGTCCGCCGTATATAGTAATTATATACGGCGGATAACACGGAGCCGCCGTATATAACTAATATATACGGCGGTATGCTAGATTCGCCGTAAATATAAAGAGTAAATATGGCGGTATGATATATCCGCCGTATGTATTAGTTATATACGGCGGTCATAATCCGCCGTATATATACTTTATATACGTACATTTGACATATACGTATCTGAGATTTTAGTTATATACGGCGATTAACAAATAGCCGTCGTATATATTAGTTATATACGGCGGTAAACACCGAGCCGCCGTAAATTGAAGCATTATATACGGCGCTGGACACGGAGCCGCCGTAAATAGCAACATTATATACGGCGGTGTACAATATCCGCCATAAATATTAATAAATACCGCAAAATGAATTTTCCCAAATTTCCCACTCTCAGTTCGCGCAAAAAACAATTTTCTTTCTCTCTCTCTCTCTACTCTCTAGGGCAATTTGTGCGACCTGCCGCCGGTGACCATTGAAGGCGTAGCGACCGTGATTATTGAAGACAATTTGCGACCACCTGCCGCCGGTGAAGAATCTGTCCGTATTTTCTTCAATCAACAACGAATCAGGTATACATTTCTTCCTCCTTTTCTGATTTACTTTTAATTTCTGGGTTTTGTTGTTCCTGGTGGGTTCTTGAAACCTCCATTATTGTTTGGGTTCTTGAAGCTCTTCTTGGGTGTTTATGGTGATTTCTTGATTTCTTGCAGCGGCGACCTGTGAAGAACCAGCTCCGGTGAAGATTTGAAGAACCCTGCCGCCGGTGAAGATCTGCCTTCTTTCTCTCTCTAAAATCCTCGTTTTTGTCACTGCCAGGCATTCGATTTTTCCTTAAACCTATCTATCAGTTTTTATTTTTTTAAAGAAATTTAATTTTGTTTTTATTTTTTTTTTTGAATTTTTGATTAATTATTTGCAGTTGATGCTTTTTTTTGTGATGGGTTTTGTTTTTATATTTTTTTTTTGAATTTTTGATTAATTATTTGCAGTTGATGCATATTTATTTATCTGCATGTTAGTGTACGATTAGGGTTTGAAATAGCTTTTTCTTTTTGATAATTGATTCCTTCAAACTCCATGTTTCTGTGTATATATTACATGTTCTTCAATGGAGTCGTTAGCTCATAAAGTCTGACAATATGTCAGACTTCCATATTTCACACACTATGGAGCAGTTCTTGCACTAGATCACAATTTGGTGTTAGTTTTGTATTATTGTTCAGGTTAATTCGATAGAAATGGTCAAAATTTCTGCCCAAACCATACAAACTTCACCAGAATCCAATGTTCAAACAGTAGATAACGATACTTCATTGCTCTAAGCATTAACATGTTCCAAGAAGTGAACAACAGATGCATGTCCAAAATACCCTTATGAAATTATCCGGATTTCGCACGATGCGAAAGCGGTTGTCTTTCGCAAAGGGTTGGTGTCTGAGACCACGCTTTTGGGAAGGAGAGGAGTCGCCACGCGGTTTTGTATTTTGAGCCCAAACGTTGAGAAACAGCTATAGTGAAAAAGGTGTCGTTTTTATTGATAGCAAAAACTTAGGAAAAGGCTATTTGAAAACGGGGAGTCATTTTTATTGGTAGCAAAAATGAGTAAAAAGCTATTTGGGTACCAGAGATTGTTAGGTTCGGAGGTCACATTACGTTTCGGGAAGAATATTACGAGATCACTCGAAACGCCTCGTATGACGAGTCTTTCTACCTTTCTCGAAAACGTGTGCGTATGTGTGTGTGTGTTTGTATTTTGAAATGGGGGCTTGAATGACAAGCTTAATCTTGGTTTGAATGTCAAACGTTGATTATGGTCCAGTTTGAAAAGGCGAGCGTTTGAATGACAAACGTCGATTTTGGAAGTTTTAGGAAAAGTGGCGCGAATATAACATCTGGAGACGAGCGTTAGTGAAAACTAACTGGGAATTTAACGTCTGGAGACGTGCGTAGTGAAAACTAACTGAGAATTTATCCTCGGGGGATGGGGTGTTAGAAATGTCTAACTGGGGAAAATTTAATACTTTTGGGGGCAAAAAGGGGTAAAATTGGAACTGCGAAAGGTTGAGGGGCCAAAGTGGCAAGGAATCTTTCTGGTGCAGCAAGAGTCCGGCCGGACTTGGACTGAATTTCCAGAGTCCTTATCAGCGCCGAGGTAGAAGCTGAAAATGGCCATTTTCTTTCATTGTTTCCGACGAGGAAGAGAGAAGGAGGAGAGAATTTTCGCCCCAAATTGTGAGGTTTGCTCAGATTTGTGAAGGAAAATCGATATGGAAGGTGATTGGGAACCAATGGCTTGTCATGGAAGGACCGATGTTCGGACCATTCGAACCAACATTCATCCATTGAATCCGGCGGAGTTCTACTCGGCTAGGGAGAACCATAATTCCAAAGGAGGGATCGAGAGATATGTACACTTCCCTCAAATTCCATTAATTTTAAGAATGTGCTTTCTTTAAATGTTAGAAATTTGACTAGGAAGTGTTAGGGATTTTGGTGCCCGAATTGGGGCTTTTGACTTTGCTATGAATCTTTGTCGAAATTGACTAGGATGTAGTTCAATAGACGCTATGGGTAGATGACATAAAAATTTTGGTTGCAAAATTCCATGTCTAGATGCATTTTCCAAAATTAAAGTAGCTTTAATTCGGGACGGAGTAAATTTTCTAAATGTTCGAAAAGATTCGAAAGTTCCGAATTCGACGGGGTTTTTGAAGGGTTTTGAAAGTTCCGGATTCGACGGAGTTTTCGAAATGCTTTGAAAGTTCCGGATTCGACGGAGTTTTTGAAATGTTTTGAAAGTTTCGGATTCGACGGAGTTTTCGAAATGCTTGGAAAGTTCCGGATTCGACGGAGTTTTCGAAGTGCTTGGAAAGTTCCGGATTCGAAGGAGTTTTCGAAGTGTTTTGAAAGTTCCGGATTCGACGGAGTTTTCGAAATGTTTTGAAAGTTCCGGATTCGACGGAGTTTTCGAAGGGTATTGAAAGTTCCGGATTCGACGGAGTTTTTGAAAGGATGGAAATATTTTGGGAAATGAATGAGAACCGTATCTGCATTGCATCCCTTTGACATGCGTTCGTTTGATGTCGCTTCTGTGCTTAACGTATTATTGTTTTGTTCACCTGCAGGGGCGAGGGACGGTTGATGTATGCAACCAGAAGAGTCGGGGGGACCTTTGAGGCAGTGCGAGCGCTGTGGGAGGTAATTTCGGACGAGGCTCTAGAGGGAGAGAGGAGTCCACGGCAGCTTGTGCTCGACTCCGACTTAGCTGGTTTCATCAGTGCGGTGGCTGTAATAGCCGCGACGCAGAGGGCGAGGTCCATGTACGTAGCTCTGAGCGAGTACTGGTGGGATACGACCCACACTTTTCATTTCAGATGGGGGAGGCGACGGTGACTCCCACTGATTTTGCTGCTATCACTGGGTTGCCGACCTACGGCAATGCGCTGGTGTGGGTGGATGGTTATACCCTGGGGCAGTTGTCAGAGCTGCTGGGTTTTGATATCACTGATGCCAGTGGCTTAGGTATTCGGTACAGGCCGATGGAGAGGCATCTGCAGACGGGTATTAATGATTATTTGGATGGGTCTCTGAGGATGACCGCGGAGCGCCTGGCTCGAGGGTTCATTTGGTTCGCGTTGTCAGCGACTTTGTTCCCGACTTCCGACACATCCTGTCACTTCCCTCTGCTCGGGTCGCTGACAGACTTGGATGCCGTGAGGGGGTATGCATGGGGGGAGGCTGGACTGGCCGAGCTCTACCACTCATTGGACAGATTCTCGCGGGGAGAGGAGAGTTCCTTGAGCTGTTTCTCGTTAGCTTTGGATGTAAGTTCACGTCTTTTTCTCTTCCTTGTCTCTTTTATGTACTCGTATGTATCTGCCCTGTAGCTGATACAACTATCCATTTGCTTGACAGGTCTGGTGCTATGAGGTGTTCAGCCCGCAGCTGTGGGATATTAGGGAGGCGTACCGACCCCTGTTCCCCACCATGCTGGTTTGGCAGAAGAGGGCGAAGAAGGCGGTGTCGTCGAGAGTGGGCACTCGACTGACGTACGAGGAGGTGTCCCAGGCCCTGAGCCGTGAGTTCTTCGAGCAGATCCAGCTGACCTGGTGGAGTCGGTTCCACATGGGCATGGTTCAGGTTGCTAGTGAGGTTACGCGGCGGCGGAAGCTCCTGGTGGGACTTCATTGTGATTCTATGTATCTGGGGGAGAGGGTGACCCGTCAGCATGGCCCGGGGTCACTTCCGATGGTACCGGTGGATTTGCCTCTGCACATGCAGCATCCTCTGTCGATGCCGATGGAAGAGTTGGCGAGGTATAGACAGGGTGTGTTCTGTACCGAGTATATCATAGCGGGAGCCGCCTACGACACTTTCTTGAGGATGAGGCTGAGACAGGTGCAGCATAGGGAGGGCGAGGGCCCTGGATATCCCCGAGATCTCCCGCTCCCACGCGCTAGGCAGGCGTACGAGGGGCTGGACGGTTCGCGCAGGCGACTGGTGATCCCACTCCCGGATGAGCCGAGACCTCGGTATAGGGTGGACCCCAACACTTCGGTGAGCAATTTTTTGGTTTTCTGCATTTGATAGTAGCATTCTGCAAATGTTGCATCTGTACTTTCTGCTTGTCTTTTTTGACGACTTTCCTGGTTCGCAGGTGTCTGGCCGTACGTACAACGAGGCTATGAGACTGCTGGACGGGTGGGTCGCCTACACTAGGAGGCTCGTGGCGTTCATGAGGTGCAGTTCCTGGAGGAGCGTGGATGTTCGTGAGCCGAGGCCGTCTAGGCCGAGAGGTTCGCCTGCTCCCACGGCTGGTGGAGAGGACTTTGCACAGGGATTTGGCCAGTTCGCGGGCGGAACGGCTGGGTTTGGAGCTCATCCTCCTTCGCACTCGGGGCACGAGAGGGGAGAGTCCTCGAGTTCGCAGACGCCGAGGAGGCCTTTCGCGTATTCCCGCCTGGAGGAATTCGGAGATTATCTGTTCTCGACGGATCCGACGGCTGCGGAGCAGTGCGTCGAGTGCTCGGATAACGAGCAGGACTCGGAGTAGTCCTTCCTTTATTGATTTTTTTTGGACAAAATGTATGTATTGTTCGGAACAATTTGGCTAGGACTGTATTTGAAAAGGCGCCCGTGGGGCGGAACCTGTACTTTGCACATTTATTCTGTGATCACCTTCTTTTATTTTCGGCAAATAAGGAAGTAGGTTAATAAAAAATAAATAATATGAAACATGCATGAAAAATTGAACGGGTCAAAATTTATGCCTATATGCACTGATAATTAATTAATTGCACTGTTGCACGAGCCCGGGGCGGAAGAGGTGTTGGCTTTAGTTGAATGAAACCAGGGGCAGCACGCAGATTCATAAAGGATGAACAGGGCTTTATTTGGAATTGCTTCCAATTTAGGAGCAGCTGGCTGCAGAGTTGACCAAGTCAACTTCAGAGGGAGTCCGGCCGGACTGAGAGTGAATTTCCAGAGTCTTTTAAATTGCAGTTTCATCTTTGCAATTCGTAAGAAACTGCGCATTGCTTTGATCAGTTGGCTGAATTTCTTTCAAATTCCTAAGGCTTCTTTCACTTTCTTTCATGGCTCCCTTTCCTAAGGTATCGTCTCGGATGCAAGAGCGATACTTGGAAAACTTCCAGTCGTGGGTACGGAACCACACGAGGCAACACAAGGGGTTTTTCGAAGGCTGTTACAAAATGAAATCTGTTTGGGCTTTGAAAGAGCTCATGCCAGATTTGGATCTTTTGAGAGCCGCGGCTCATTTCTGGGATGTACGGAGGAATGTGTACAACTTCTCGTACAACGAAATCACTCCTACGTTTGAAGATTTCCGGGCCATTCTGGGAGGACCTGAGACGGAACAGCTAGTTCTTCCTTATGCTGGTGGCATGGCCACTGTTGAGAAGCTAGTGTCTTTGCTTGGTATCTCGACTGGAGAAGCATACGGGATGCTGATACTGAACACTGATTATGTTGACATTTCGGGACTGCCCGATAGATTTGCCGGAGCTGAGGGGAGCATTTTTGCATGGGACGCGTTTGCTCTGTGCGCGATCGCTACTCTGTTCACGTTCACGTCCCTGGGTGTGTGCCATCACAGTGTACTGGACCTGGTGAGGCAGTGCCGGAGCGGGGGAGACATCGTGCCTTTGGTCTTGGGCGAAACGTTCCTGGGCATAGGTCGGATGGCGACCGATAACCGATACATGTGGGGAGGGAGTCCCGCTATGCTTACCATGTGGTTGAGGGAGAGACTGCAGATGATGCCCGAGGTGCCAATGTCTTGTGACGCTTGGTCCTTCTCTCGACGTCCTCTAGTGATAGGGGGCGATCAGGCTGAGCTGGAGCTCTGGATGGCCAGACTCCGCACGCATCACTTGCGATGGTGGGTTCCCCACTGGAAGTTACAGACTTGTCGGACCGCTCAGGAGGGTCTATTGGTTGTCAGAGTGCCGGGGCTATCTCAGACGTCTTTCTACATTCCATCGTTGGTTCTCGTGACAAGACGGGCTGGAGCAGGTGCCATTGACGGGCTTGAGTCATGCTGCTACCTTCGAGGTGGGATCTCTGCTGATGGAAGATCCTTCGACGCTATTGCTGCTCACACGGTGGTGGCAATACACGTCCTTTCCTGCCAGGGTTCTCTTTCACCGGAGAGGGGGCACTGTTCTGTCTACGCAGTATCTGAACTGGTATGAAGAGTGTATAGGGGAGACACAGATGGCTATCTTGTGGAGACGGGATGAGCTGTTGGGTGCTGATCACCTTGACAGCTCGACCTTGAGGAGGACCGAAGCGGGGGCTAACCCTGGGAATCGCACTGGGAACGACATGGCTGACTATGAGGCCAATGCTGATCGGGAGGCCAATCAAAGCACGGTCATGATGGCTAGAAGTGAAGCAGCTCGAGACAGAGCTAGGGAAAGGGCTGCATTGAATGCTACAGGCTTGACGGAGGCGTCGGGAAGGGTCCCTGAGCCAGGTAGAAGGACTACCGGAATATTCCCTGTGAAGGTGAAGAACACTCGCCGTGGGAAAGGGAAGGGGAAGAAGGATGAAGGACCAAGTTCGGGAAACTAGGTTGACCTTGTTGTCCAGAGTATCCACCCATTGTCATTGCAGACACATTAACTGATTAATGTTTTATTGTAGTTTTTCTAGCGTGTAGCGAGTCAAGAGTTGACCGTGCTTGAACTCATCAAAGATTGTTTTAACCGTAATGAATTTGTAGGTTAATTGAAAAGAGTTTTTCGAAACACAAGCAATTGATGCTTATTGTATTTTTTTTTTGTTTTGAGACCGAACCAATGATGGCTGCCTACGTTTCCCTTTTACAATTGGACTAAGGGGCTCAGGTCACCGTAGTTCGACACTTTTAGGTGAATTTGAGAAAAACAAAGACAAAAGAAGTGCGACCCTATTTTTTACCTTGATCATTAGCGGGAATGTATCCAGTTGGGTATTACTCTTTTAGCACTTTAATTTTACTGAAGGGACGGTGTATGTGGAAGGAGAGTTGACTCGAGCTCTTCCTCAAACGAAGTATCTGCGGAGCTTGCTTCCATTCACGGGGTTAACGAAAGGGTTCCCGTCCAAGTCTGCTAACTTCATGGCTCCTCCGGAGAAGATTCTTTGTACCATGAACGGTCCTATCCATCTAGGCTCCCACTTTCCGAGGGGATTGGTCTGCGTAGGAGGTTTTTCCTTTAGCACCAAGTCCCCTTCTCTGATGTCTCGGATCTTGACTTTCTTATCGAATGCTCGGGCCATTCTACTCTGGTAGGCTCGAGTGTGTTCCATGGCTTTCAATCTGCGCTCGTCGAGTAGAGCAAGTTCATCGTGACGGCTCTGTAGCCATTCAACTTCATTGATCCCATTTTCCAAGAGGACTCGGAGGGATGGAATTTCCAGTTCCACGGGTAGCATTGCTTCCATTCCGTAGGTGAGCGCGAATGGAGTCTCCCCTGTGGCGGTTCTGACTGACGTTCTGTATCCCAGAGGGCTAGATGTAGCTTTTCAGGCCAGTCCCGACCTCTGGTGGTCATCTTTCTGATTATCATGGCGAGAGTCTTATTTGCTGCCTCTACTGCACCATTGGTTTGCGGTCTGTAAGGAGAAGACTTGTGACGCGTGACTCTGAATTCGGTCAGCAGTTGGTCACAATCTCCCTCGAAGTGAGTCCCATTGTCGGATATGATCTCGTTGGGCACTCCGTATCGGCACATGATGTTCTCTTTGATGAACTCGGCCACCTTCTTAGAATTCAGTACCTTGTATGATCTGGCTTCTACCCATTTGGTGAAGTAGTCGACTGCGACTAGAATGAACTCGTGACCATTGCTCCCTGGTGGAGTGATCTTGCCGATGACGTCGATTCCCCATGTGGCGAAAGGCCATGGTGTAGTCATGCAATAGAGTTCATGAGGAGGGATGTGATTGAGATTGGAGAACCGTTGACATTTGTCGCAGCTTCGGACGAACTGGATGCAGTCTGTTTCCATCGATATCCAATAGTATCCCATACGGAGAATGATCTGTGTCAATGCTCTGGCGTTCATGTGCGGACCGCAGGTTCCGTTGTGAACTTCGTTCATCAGCTCGCTGGCTTTTTCTTTGTTTACACACCGAAGGAGTGGCCCTTGGTGGCGCTTCTTGTACAACATACCCCCCAGAATGACAAAATGGGATGCCAGGCATTTTAATGCCATCATGTTTTTGGCTTTGATCCCTTCTTTGTATTTTCCATCTTCATTTGTGAAGGAAGCTTCTCCGTTTTGGAGGTACTGGTATACTTGATTGTACCAGGGTTCATCGATCGTTTCTTTTTTTATTTTGATCTCACAGCAATAGGCGGGTGTTTCCCGTCTGCCTATTCTGAGGGGTTTTACTGATTTCCCATCGGGAATTTCAACAAGAGAGGCGAGGGTTGCCAGGGCGTCTGCGAAGCGGTTCCTGTCTCTTGGCAAATAGTGAAAAGAGATGTCCTTGAACTGAGCAATGAGCTCCTCCATGTACGCGTGGTACTTCTGGAGGCCAGAATCTATCGTCTTCCATTTGTTGGATACTTGATTGTTGATCAATGTTGAGTCTCCGTATACATCCAGTTCTGAAATGTTGCGCTCAAGGGCGGCTTCCAGATCGGCTGCACAGGCTTCATATTCTGCTGCATTGTTGGTTGTTTCAAAATTCAGCTTGATGGCTATGGGAGTATGCTCGTCCTTGGGATCGACAAGGAGCATTCCAATACCATTTCCCTTCTTGTTGGCTGCCCCATCGAAGAAGAGTTGTCAGCGGTTTGCGCTGTCGAGTGAGAAGATTCTGTCATCCGAAAATTGCAGATCAGGACCCTTGGGCTCACTGCTTGGGAAGTCGGCCAGCTGATCTGTCATTACTCTGCCCTTCGTGGATTTTCTGACCATGTACTTGATGTCGAACTCAGCCAGGAAGAATGACCACTTGGCTAGTCGCATTGGCAGGGATGGCTTGTCAAAGAGATATCGGACGGGGTCCATTTTGGAGACCAGGAGCACTGAATGTGACTGCATGTAGTGTTTCAGTTTCCCGACTACCCATACCAAGGCGGTACAAGTTTTCTCTAATGCTGAGTAGCCGAGTTCACTTCCTTGAAGCTTCCGGCTACGAAGTAGATTGCATGCTCAACCTTGGAATCTTTACGTTCTTGTGCCGGCATTGCTCCAATTGACGTGTACATTATCGCGATATAGGGTAGTGGCTTGTCTTCATGTGGCGGGCACGGGGTGGGGATTTACCAAGTAGGTCTTGATTTTCTCGAAAGCTGTTTAGCACTCGGAGTCCCATTTGATGTCGGCATTCTTCTTCATCAGTTTGAACATGGGCTCGCAGAGAGATGTCAACTACCCCAGTACCTTGTCGCGCTTGACACCGAAGGTGCACTTCGCAGGGTTCAATCTCATGGAGTGCTTCCTGAGTCTGTTGAAGAACTTTCTCAGATCTGTCATGTGCTGCATGTCTGATCCCCTGGAGTGGATGATCATGTCGTCGACATATACTTCGATTTCTTTGTGAATCATGTCATGGAAGAGGGTCACATTGCAGCCCGCTGGTAAGTAGCCCCAGCGTTCTTCAGACCGAACGGCATGACCGTGTAGCAGTATGTCCCCCACGGAGTGGTGAAAGCACTCTTGGCTTGGTCTTCCTCGGACATTTTGATCTGGTTGTATCCAGCGAACCCATCCACGAAGGATTTTACTTCGAAATTTACCATGGTGTCGACTAGCATGTCGATGTTAGGCAGTGGGAAATCATCTTTAGGGCTGGCCTTGTTGAGATCCCGGAAATCCACACAGCATCTGACCTTTCCATTGGCCTTGGTGACCGTCACGATGTTGGAGAGCCAAGTAGGGTACTCAATCACTCTGATGAAACCAACTCGGAGCATTTTCTCAATCTCTTCTTTAACTTGCAAGGACCACTCTGACTTGATCTTGCGCAGCTTCTGTTTGACAGGCTTGGATTCTGGATCCAGGGGAATTCTGTGCTCCACGATCGAGGGATCGAGTCCTGGCATGTCCTGGTATGACCAGGCGAACACGTCAACATACTCCCGGAGGAGGTTTATCAGGGCTTCTTTTTCTGCATCGGCGAAGAAACTGCCCACTTGTGTCTCTTTAGGCTCTTGCACTGACCCCAGGTTCACTTTGGTCATAACCTCTTCGGCAGCTTGGGCCCGGTTGTCCTCTTGGTCAACTACACGCTCGAGAACTTCTTTAATGTATTGTTCATTTAATGTGTCTGCTTCTTTATCAATTGAGTTATTAACGTCTTTTAAGTTGTTTGTTAACTTATCAGTTGTTAAAGTGGCAATGAGAGGATACTCCGAAAGGTCATACTTTTCATTGAACGAGAAAGGAAATACATGGTTGGCTACATTATCATAGTCTTCCGGCGTAAGGCCGTTGGACGACTCAGAGGACTGGACTTTTACAAGGACTGACTCAGAGGGTTTGAGACCGGGTTTAGGGAGATGTGGGTGCAGGCCCAGCTTGTCTTCCAGTTCTGTCTGGCTTGCCCTTGGTCCGATGAAAGTTACCCAGTTCTTCAGTGGCATTGCTGGATGCTTGATGAGGGTTCGGGGATCGAGAGGCTTGGCTTCTGCTGTCCCAATCATGGCAATCATGCTGTTTTCGGAGCCCAGGTCAATCAGGTTCGGCACCTCCATGACTTCTTCAAAAAGACTCTATAGAGCTGGTCCACTAGAGCGTCTTCTATGAATTCTGGTTCCTTCTGCTTTAGAGTTACTATCTCAAATGTGGCCTCGGCGGCTGATCCTGTAACGACCCTAACCCTAGGCACTATTTTAGCATCATATTATTTGCTTTTAATATTATTATTAATATTATGTGTTCATTTTATATATTTGATTTCTTATATTAGGATGAGATAATTGGGAAATTAAATAAAGCATTTTGGGAGAAGTATAATAATAGAAATGGACAAAATAAAATGTGGGTAGTTAGATTTATTTGTGTAGGGGCTTTGGTGTAGTAAGGGAAAGACTTTTATTAAATTGGTATGGGGGGCCATACCCCTTAAATCCCTCCCCTTTCACCTCCTTAGTCAAAAAGGATGTATAAATGGTGTAGGATGTAATAAGTATGAATTATATTGACAGAGATGGAGAATAGATTGGCTATAGATTCGATCCTTACCTTACCTAATGAATGTGAGGACTTTGTGAAATTCTAAGTGCGTATTAAATGAGAATTAGGTTGTGATATTATGAGAATTGGGAAAGTAATAGCGTATGCTTCGAGGAAGTTGACTTAGATAAAGTGGAATTTTCATACACCCTACCGAGAGTGGTTACAATTGTTCTTCGTTAGTTAAGGGGAACCTTATCTTTTGAAACTTCCTTTTGGGATTGTCACAGATACTAAGAGTGGGAAGATTTAGTTAGTCGAAAGGGAGAGATTAGAATACTATTCAGATTCTTGAGGAATAGGTTATGTGTGTGATGGATCTCCTCTCAAACTTGGGAATTTTAATTAACCTTAGCGATTGTGGATAATAGTAGTTTTTGTTTAGCATTGAAGTGGTACTGTGTGAAGCTTGGTAAAAAAAAAAAATCATTTGTATGATCCTTCGTACGTATGGATTTCTTCAGTTAAGAATGATTTGGGGGATTTGACTTATGTGGGGAAATCGTTGAGAGTTATTAGAATCGAAATTTCGGGATTAAATTCTAGAATACCTAGGTAGTGAGAAGGTATAGAAGAATCATGACATTTAGGAAACTGTTGGAAGGTTGTAATTCAAAATGCTTGGGAGAGTAATCCTTGTTATTGATCCTTAAGGTAAGTCTTTTAGAAAAAATTCGGGACGAATTTTCTTTAAGGGGGAGTGAGTGTAACGACCCTAACCCTAGGCACTATTTTAGCATCATATTATTTGCTTTTAATATTATTATTAATATTATGTGTTCATTTTATATATTTGATTTCTTATATTAGGATGAGATAATTGGGAAATTAAATAAAGCATTTTGGGAGAAGTATAATAATAGAAATGAACAAAATAAAATGTGGGTAGTTAGATTTATTTGTGTAGGGGCTTTGGTGTAGTAAGGAAAAGACTTTTATTAAATTGGTATGGGGGACCATACCCCTTAAATCCCTCCCCTTTCACCTCCTTAGTCAAAAAGGACCCCTACCCTCCCATACTTCCATCATCCTTCCCATACTCCATCCTCATTATTTCTTCTTCATCCTCTTCTTTCTTCTCCTAAAAATATCCATGGAGGTTATACCTTGAAAGCCTCACTTTTTCAAAGTTCTAGAGCCTTCAAATCTTCTTCATTTTTCAATCAAGTTGTAATTTTGTGCTTGGGGCATCTAGAGGAATTAATCAAGCTAAGAAGATCATCATTTCATCCTAAAATTCCAAAGTAAGTTATTATGACTTCTTTCTAAATATTGCACATTTTATGTGTTAATGAATGTTTTATGAAAAGAAAAGTATATTATATTTTTAATATGGTTATTTGAGTAAAATGATTATTCAAGATTTAATTGACTTTAGTTATGATATGGGGGTTTAAGTTGAAGGAATGAAGGTATAATGAGAGTGAGAGGTTAATGACTTGAATGGGGTTATCATAATCTTTACTTCTATTTAATGATTAATGAACTATTTGGTGTTGTATTGTGATTAAAATGGTTATTAGAAGCTTTGGAAACCTTCTTGTAGTTAGGAAATTGGTTTATGTTATAGAATGATGTGGTTGTTTAAGGAAGATGATCAATAGTGTAAGAAAATGGATTAAGTTAGATTAAGGAGGTTAAACTTGAAATGGGGTAGTGAAATGGGTGGAGAATCAAGTGGTAAATGATCTAGGGTTATATTAATTGGGGATTAAATGATTAAAAATGAGGTTTGTAAAGTTAGAAAATCCTTTTGGTATTTTTAAGGAAGATTATAAAAAGGGAAAAGAAAATATGTGAAAAGGAGTTAAAAATTTCGAAGTGCAGAAAATCCCCTTGGGCGATCGCCCATAGGCCCTTGAGCGGCCGCCCAACCCACCAGAAGGTATAACCCTTTTTAGACCCTCTTGGGCGGTCGCCCATAGTGACTTGGGCGGTCGCCCATGACACCAGAAGTTCACCAATTTCCTTTCTTGCTGAATTTTAACCACAACCACTAAGTATGATTCCTAACCCTTTCAAAGTAGTGAAATCTAATCTACTTCAGATATGAATTAATCCTTTTTAACCTAAGTTAAAGTAGAATACCTTGTCTAGGCCATGATGTCTTATTTGGTCAAAATGGAATTGTGGGAAGTAGGACTTGCACCTTTATTAATATTATTCAAGGTTGAGTAGTAACTTTGTAAGAATGGTTTACGGTTTAGGTTGGCCTTACTTGCTCCCATACCTTGGCGATTAGTTGAACAGTGTAGAGACTATAATCACACTAGTGTGTTGGTTAGTAATGTATATGTGTTACATCAATATATTGTATCCCGATTGTGGATTATTTGGTATATGGTTGTATTGTATCCTTTTGGTAAATGATCTAGGGTTATATTAATTGGGGATTAAATGATTAAAAATGAGGTTTGTAAAGTTAGAAAATCCTTTTGGTATTTTTAAGGAAGATTATAAAAAGGGAAAAGAAAATATGTGAAAAGGAGTTAAAAATTTCGAAGTGCAGAAAATCCCCTTGGGCGGTCGCCCATAGGCCCTTGAGCGGCCGCCCAACCCACCAGAAGGTATAACCCTTTTTAGACCCTCTTGGGCGGTCACCCATAGTGACTTGGGCGGTCGCCCATGACACCAGAAGTTCACCAGTTTCCTTTCTTGCTGAATTTTAACCACAACCACTAAGTATGATTCCTAACCCTTTCAAAGTAGTGAAATCTAATCTACTTCAAATATGAATTAATCCTTTTTAACCTAAGTTAAAGTAGAATACCTTGGCTAGGCCATGATGTCTTATTTGGTCAAAATGGAATTGTGGGAAGTAGGTCTTGCACCTTTATTAATATTATTCAAGGTTGAGTAGTAACTTTGTAAGAATGGTTTACGGTTTAGGTTGGCCTTACTTGCTCCCATACCTTGGCGATTAGTTGAACAGTGTAGAGACTATACACACTGGTGTGTTGGTTAGTAATGTATATGTGTTACATCAATATATTGTATCCCGATTGTGGATTATTTGGTATATGGTTGTATTGTATCCCGAGTATGGATTATTTTGGTATTGTTATGTTGTATCCCAGTTGTGGATTATCTGGCATATTGATTATATTGCATCCCGGTGTGGATTATGTGGTTATGTGGATACCTTATTTGAACTCATATTCGTTAATGGTATTATGCATAGTGTATTAAATGAACTATTGCACTATGGTATTGATTAGCATGAGTATACATTACCATGTTGATATATGATTATCCCTTTTTGTGGATTTATTTCAAGTATCTATTATGTGCTTGAACGTGTTGATATTCGGGGGTATAATGGAATTCAATCAATTATTGATTTGTTCTATAAGTGATTGAGGGTTCATTATACCTGTGACCGTTCCCCTCTGTGGCCACAGAGTGGGTGTGCTAACGACTGTATTGACCCAAAAAGCTTTACAGACCGTTGCGATTGGTGATTAGGGGGAATGCTTCTGTATTAAGCCTAAAGCTTTACAGTAGCGATATTATTGTTGGATACTCTGATATAGGTATCTTTTCTTATATGGATCTCTGGAGTATGAGTCCTATAAGAGGTGAATGTGCTGGAGGCAGTTCACCAAAGAGAGGAGTTTCACTCCCACGTTGTACGACTTATTGTTCAGACGGGAAAGGTAAAATGAGGTAACGTAAGGTGTTTACCGCTTTCATAATGTGTTATGTGCTACCATGCTATGTGTTGCATCTTGTTTGGCATATTGCTGCATTCATAATAGCTTATTGAGATTTATTCTCACCCCTTCCCTTTTACTGCTTTAGATTGTGCTGAGACAGGTGACCTGAACCAGTGAGGCCGGGAAAGAGTTTGGACTCTTGCTTTTTGGGACTTGTCTGGATAGGTATATGAGTGGGTTGTCGGGAGTCATATTTAAGTTTTATTCTTTTATAAGTTGTAAGGAAAACTCTTTTGCTAAACAATGTTAATTAGGGTTTTCAATGTAATTAATCAAGTATGGTTATTAAAGTGTTTGTTTAAATTCCTCCAAGTGGAGATATCATTATTTGATTTTTGTTTATGGAAAATTGAGAATTGGTTTTCTTGTAATGGCAAATAAAAGTTTTAAAAATCTAAGATGGGTTCTCTTAGTTTGAGCTTCTCAAGCTCGGGACACGCGTTAGGTCCCGGGTTGGGGTGCTCACAGATCCGAACAGTCTGTTTCCCATGGAGAGAACCTTGAGTTGCTCCTCCAAGTCTGGGATTCCCTTGAATGTGTACTCGTGCTGGACTGTGGTGGCAGTTGGTCCAGGTAGAGCTGTGATGTCGAGGAACGCTCCCCTTATCGAATTGGCCTTGAGTCCTCTAAAACGCTTGAGGTCCCGTGCTAGCTTTTCCATCCTTTCTGTAGTCTCTGTGTTGACTATCCCTGCTTCTTTCTCATCTTCATCAGCTCCACTATCGGTCCCCTCAGTTCTGCTGTCGGTTCCGCTGTCGGTCCCCTCAGTTCTGCTGTTGGTTCCCTTTTCGGTCCCCTCAGTTCTGCTGTTGGTTCCCTTGGTGAAGTAATGAGCGAGGTCGAAACTATAAGGTCGGAGGTTGGGTGTGCCGTTGGAGGTTCCCCTTTTGCGGGCTGCTGCCTTGGTGCGGGCGAGCCTTTTGTTCTCCCTGATGTCAGCCGGTGTTGGCACGTAACCAAGCCCCTGGACCGTGGTGTGGTCCTTGACTTCGATGATTTGGTGTTGGCCCTGTAACCTTTTGTCGAGCCCCAGTCATGGGATGAAGTTCATGAGTTTCATCATCTTCATGGTGGGAGGAATCTTGTCGTGAGATAGTGGAAGGTCCACGTTGCATATTTGGATCTTGGAGGTCTCCAGAGTGAATCCAGTTAATGCCATATCGTCATTATGCTTGATTTCTAATACTGGAATGTCGTTGGTGCTGGTCCCCTCGGTGGTGACGCTGTCGCCGTAGACTGTGGTTAGCTCGTTGCCTTGCATGAACTTGAGGCACTGATGAAGGGTGGATGCCACGCCATTGATTTGATGCAGCCAGGGACGTCCCAGGATGGCTGTGAAAGTGATTGGAATGTCCAACACTTGGAATTCGGTGGGGATCATCCGCTTGCCGAACCAGATATTAAGAGTAGCAACCCCGAGAACCGTACGGGAAGTAGAGTCATAGGCCTTGATAGTGCGGACTGAAGGTTTCAGATCTGTAGGCTTGATGTCAAGCAGGTCCATCATCTTGGCGGGCAAGACATTCATTCCGGAACCTTCGTCTACCAACACGCGGGGAAGGCGACGCTCGTCCAGCTGGACTGTGATGTAGAGCGGCTCATTGTGATCAGCCCCAAATTTTGGAAGGTCCAAATCTCTAAAGGTGATAATGTTGCCGTAGTGGATGTTGCCGATCATCTGAATGACTTCGTCTAGGGTTGCGTCCACGGGGACCATGGTACGGGCCAGACTTTCCTCTAGCTTGAGCTTGTGAGGATATGAAGATGTGAGCAGGGACCAAAGGGAAATGTTCGCCTGGTTCTGCTTGAGCTGAGTGAGGATCGGGTCCTCTTTCAGGGAACTTGCATCTTCGGGCGGGCCGGGTTGCAGTTCTGGCTCCGTCGGCTTTTTGGTGGCCTTAGGTGGTAGTGCACCGAATTTGACCCGATCGGGTTAGAACAGCTGACATCAGGCTTGGTTCCTTACGAACGGGCCACTCGAGTTGAGCCATAGTTAGAGGAGGATTCCTCGTAGCGTAGGGCCACATGTCTTCCCTCAATTCATTGACTGTAGATGTGTTCCCGGGAGCTTCGGCAGCTTTACGGATTCTGTCCCAGGATACCGGCTTGGGTGCCTCTGTGGGGAGATAGCCTACGGTTTGACGCAGCTGTTCGAATGTCAATGCGCAACAGTGGTTGCCAGAATTGAACTGTGCGTTGATGACCCTCCGAGGGAGGTTGGAGAGTTCTTGGTTCAGGCGAACAGTCTCCTTGATCTCTTCACGGTATACCGCGCTCCTTTCCTTCTTGATGAGCGTACTCAGGGCATTCTGGAGTTGGGTCTGGCGATACTCGTGGTTTGCTAGTTTTCCTCCACTCTTGGCCCAAATCAACTTTCTTGCAGCAGAGCCTGCGTCGAGAGTTAGTGCCTGCGTTTCTTCCCATGTGAGAATAGCCAGTGCTTCTTTGAACTGTGCGCGGTAGTCTAGATAAACCTCCATCGGGGAGAGTTTTCCTTTCTTCTTTATCTGAGTGGCGGGTATGTCGAAAGGTGAGTACACGGCTTCCCGAACATCTGCCCATGTAACTGGTTGTTGTCCCAGTTGATCGTTTCTGTAAACGAATGCCGAAGACTGTGGAATCTCCCTGACGATTCTTTGGAGATGAATTTCTATCTTTCTATTTCTTTTGAATGGACCTTCCTCTCTCAGTTGGCCTTTCAATTTGAGTGCGGAAATGATCCGTCCCCATCCTCCCAGGACCCTGGGGAGTCCGGTTTTGTTGACATCATGCCTGGCATGGAAGAGAATGGTTTCATCGTCTTCGTCGTCGCTTTCACAGAGAACTTGCTTTCCTCGGGGAGATAAGCACTGGTATTCATTCTGCTGTGCCGTTCCATCTCCTAGGTAATTGGGACCGTTGACCACCCTCGTACGGCAGAGGGGGTTGGATGAGAACAGACGGTACTCGAGGAAGTTGCCGTGAGCAAAACCCCTGAGGTCGAACTGGTCTAGAGTGGCCTCTAGCTTTCTGTCTGAAGCTGCTTGAGAGACTTTAAGGGCTTGATCCCTGTGGGTTTTTTGAGCTTGGTTTTCGTCCCAGAGACGGTTTTCCTGAGCGGCTAGTTCCATGAGGGCCTTCCTAGCGAGAGCTAAACAGTCTCCGTAGGTGCGCGCCGTCTGACTAGTGTCTAGAACTGTGATCACATCCAAATCGCCGAATGGCGGAAACACTTGGATTATGTTGACGAAGGAAGTCGGGCTGGGACATTCCATGCGGCCTTCCTTGATCTCGGTTACCAAGAAATTTGCCCATATCTGCTTGATTGAACACACGGGGGTGTTGAATTCTGTGAGGTTGACAGTCTCGTGATCTCGTTGGATCGCCAAGTCTATCAGAGCTAGCAGTTTGCTGGGGGATGTCTGAATTCGTGGCCGTGACGACTGGGAGCAGAATCAAACTGGAGCATGTTGATGCTGAGGTGGTCATTTCCAACGTCGGAAGCTGACTCTGTCTTGCGGGGAAGACCTTCACAGATGTTTTCGGGGTGGCTGTCGGAAGCGTTCTTGAGGTTGATCTGACTTGTAGCAGGGTGAGGAGCTTTGTCTCCTTCGCTGTTGCCTTTGGCCTTGACAGCGCTTGCGGCTTTAAGCTTGACTGACGGTATGGGCCGATTGCCACTGTGGCTGGTAGTCGGAAGTAATGGGGAGCTCTGAGCTCGATTAGCCAGGGCCTCGTTTACCATGAGCAGGCAGTCGTCGAGGGTAACTTTGGCATTGCAGAATCTGACAATAAGGACCGGATCCTTGGTATCATCAGGATATCTGGAATAGATGATGTTGACGAAGTGTCGTCGATCACTTGATCGAGGGGTTCTTAGTCGTGTCAACCAGTTGCTTCCAATTGTTGGATAGCTGCCTGTACTGGACGTTGAGCTTGACAATCTCCATAGTGTTGGAGCCCTGGTCGTAGGTGACCTGATCGGAAAGGGTGCCGTCCTCAAAGCTGAGCATATGTATGTAGAGATCTTCTTGCAGGTCTGCCGCGTCCTCGACTCCGGAGAGTCCTGATTCGTCGCCGTCTGACGGCTCAACCCACACGTAGGGACGTATTGCGTCCGGGTGCGTTGCTGGAGATGCTAGAAAAACATCATGCCCTTCGCTGGAGAAAAGGGGTTCAGCAGGTAGTTCCTCGTGGAGGATATCCCATACAACGTCCATGCATTCAATACGAGTGATGTACAGAGCTTCATTGTGCCCCGAGGCATCTCTCGGTAGGTCTTCGTCACAGAACGTGATCATACTGCCATACAGTCGAGAATCGTAGATCTGATCTCAATCCGGAGAAGGAGAGTCATCCAGCCATCCGTTTCCTGTTTTCCTCTTGCGAGGTAAAGCTTTTGCTGGAGCCTCGGGATGGTGTTGAGGCTGTTTGTGGCGGTTGCCGCCCTTGGTTAGCACATTGATCGAGTGCGAGTGCCAAGCTGACTTTGATCTTCCTTTGCCGGTCCGTGCTCGGAAGGCTGGGACAAATTGAACCTTAGGCGATCCGCGGGGGTTAGGCTTCGGCGCGAGTAAGATTACCAAGATCTGAGGTATTCCAGGTGTCCCAAGGTCGAACTGCGGGTGTCGGCGGGACTTTTCGGCTTTCCCACCCCTGTCTCGCTCTAAAGCCGCATGGCCTGGAGGAAGAGGAGGACTTGGATGGAGTAGAGTACATAGTAGTCAAACCTCCGGATGGCTCTCCGAGTGTACCCACTTGGTGTCTCGGCTTCGTATCTTTCTCTCGATTGCTATTGAGAGGACTTTTTCTTACATTTTCTTGGAGGATTGCTCTGACCATGTCTTGGGACTCGTACTCCCGAGCGACGGAAGCGATCACACAAACATTGTAGGCGATATGGACATTTGATGAGGACACATTTGGAAGAGGCGGAGGAACTGGCTCTGCGGCAATCTTCTTGGGCACCCATTCAATGGAATTCACACTGTTGTTGTTGTTCGGGAAAGGATTTCCGACTGTATTGGGTCTACGGGGACGCTCCAACTTTCCTTCCTCCATCAAGTTCTGAATTTCGTATCGTAACCCCACGCAGTTGTCGGTGGTATGGCTGTGATACTGATGAAAGGCGCAGTACTTGCTCTTGTCAGCATTGACTACGGGATTCTTGGGTTTGTAATTTGCAATGGGTTTAAGGAGACCTTCCTTGATTAACCCTTCCAGCATCTTGCTCAGTGGCATGTCAAACTTGTCGAAGTGCACGGCATGTTTTGCCGAGTGGAATTGCTTGCTTTGTGGGGCCAGGTTTCTGTTGCTGACATTTGTCCCTGATGGATGTAGTTGACAGATGTATCTTTCCCTTTGCCGAGGGTCGGTGCGGGATTGAATGCAAGCTGCCGACGCAGACTGTATGGGCGTGGCAAGGTAGCCAACTTCTCCTTGAGATCCTTCTCGAGCGTGAGCCGGCATTGACCATGGCCGGAGATGCAGGAAGAAATGATGACTGATGAGAGTTCTGATGGACGGTCTTAAGCAGGACTTGAAGATCCGCATCTGTTCATCCTTGGAGAGTGGCTCCATGATTTCGGAGAGTTTCCAACTCCACCTCTTGTAGAATTCTTCGACGCTTTCATCCGCTTTCTGCTGAGTGGTAATTAAGTCCTCACGACTTGTTTCCCACTCTAAGTTGGATTTGTACCATTCCAGGAAGATGTTACTGATCTGATCCCAGGTGTGGCGATCCGCAGGCTTGACCCTTAGAAACCATCGTAACGCTGAGCTTTTGAGCGTATGCTGGAAGTGGTCGGCCATTTCCTGGAGGGTTGCTCCTTTCGCTCTCATGCCGAGAACGTAGGTGTTGACGTGCGTTTGAGGACATTCGGTTCCGTCGAATCGGTCCATCTCCGGCATTCTGAACTTGGCGAGGAGGCGTGACCATTCCGGATACGTGGATTTGAGCATTTCTGCTTTGAGGCTTTCATGGTGGCTTTCGGGTCTTTCATCTATTCGACCATCCGAGGCTAGGTAGGGTCCGGTGGTGGGTTTGTGAGGCTCGGCGCCGGGTGCTACCATGTGAGCGGTAGTGATTGGAGGTGGAACACTTGATATATGTGGATATATGGGGGCACTTTTCGAAAGCGTATCGGGGTTTTATCCCCAGATGTTTTAGGATTCGTGTATAAACGGCAAGGATGAACCGGGAGTGTATTGAAGGATGTTGGCATCTGTTTGAGATGGTCCGGGCTCGTCGTCAGTGGTATTGAAGTGATGGGAGTAGCACTTGGCTTGGCCAAATATGACGGGGTTGCCCCAGAGGTGGCAACGTGGAGCCTAGGTCATTTGTTTCCTTGGTTCGAAGGAATCCCGTAAGTTGGCGGGGAGGAACCCTGGTTGAAGGTTTGAGGAGCTGATTTCGGGGAATCGTCATTCTCGACTAGGACGAAAGTACCATCGGCGGGGATAGGCTGTTATACCTCGCTCATTCGTAAAGCTGTACCACGAAGTTATGCGATCTTCTTACGCCTCTTGTGAACCTCACAAGCCCGAATGGCTTCTTCCAAAGTCATATACATTACCGGTGGCGGGGTCCGTCCCAGTCACGATTTCTCGGTGAGCTAGACATGTCGGATATTACTGGAGGGCGAGGGATCCGAAAGAAGCTGTACAGCCGTCGTAACCGTAATTCGGCGAGGCGCGGCCGGAAATATGAACCACTTTCTGCTCGCTGTAGGGAATGAAAGGAAGGGTTTAGGCTTCGGAAAGGGGTATTTGGCTCAAGGTTTCGGGCTTGTGCAATGTGCAGTTACCGATTAATGTTTACTTAAAACGCGTTTTCTCAGAGTCCTAATCGGTTGGAAAAGAGCGTGTCTTCTTTTTCGCAACTAATCCTAGAGCTCTAATCACTGGATCTCGTCACTACACTTATAAGCCACTCGTTTCCATTTGTAGATCATCTTTCTCGGGACGGACAATCCCGAGCGAGGTCCTATAAGGCAAGCGATTTCCACCGACAAAGGAAAAAGTGAACTTAAGGCTAGCTGATCACGCAAACTTACAACGTATGTGACGCACGGGCCACAGTCGAAGTCAACGTCCTTAAGTTAAGGCAGGGATCGTGCCAAAATTTCGGCATGACCTCTCCTGACTCGCTTGTGCGGGAGACCTTAGCTTTTGGCGGTGGCCAAGTTGTGGCTGGCACGGTGCATACGGTGAGGTTTGGTGACACGGTGTCACATTGAACCTTCGGGTATATTTTTTGGCAGAGCTCCGCGTCAAAGTCAAGGCTAAAAATCTCAAGACTTCGGGTCGGGAACGACCTTCGGTCTCAACCTCTCGAGCTTGACGCGTGGCGGAACCCGGCGTAAAAAACATACACTCAGGCTTTATGACACGAACTAAGCCAAAAACCAACCGGGGTCTTGGACAAAGTGTGACACAAAGAGTGCAGGGCTTACATGGGGTAGGATGGGCTGTTTGGGACGACCCCGTGCGCCCTCGAAAGGTGTCTGGCAGACCAACCGAGGTGCAACTGATAAGGCCATCCCGGGTTACGGGTCGTAGTGTGCAGTGTACCGAGGCAGCAAGTGCACATGAAGTGCGGTGTACCGAGGCAGCAAGTGCGAGTAGTGTGCGGTCACTAAAATTCTTTTTTTTTCTGAGTAAAACAGAGATTTTTCAGAATGATTTTTAAAAAATTTTGATGCGCAGTTCAAAAGATAGCATGAAAATCAAACATGAATGGGGATGCACAAACATGGTATGATTTTGAAAAGACGACAATGTAATGCCTTTGAAAAAAACATTCGAGGTTTTAAGTAACACACACACACGAAAACGAGGAAGGGTAAACGAAAGTTTGACCCGCGGAAGGCTTTTTTTGAAAACGACGGCAGTTTTGAAAAAAAGTATCCTTTTTCCCAACGGAGTCGCCAACTGAAATTACCCGGATTTCGCGCGATGCGAAAGGGGTTGTCTTTCGCGGAGGGTTGGTGTCTGAGACCTCGCTTTTGGGAAGGAGAGGAGTCGCCACGCGGTTTTGTATTTTGAGCCCAAACGTTGAGAAACGGCTATAGTGAAAAAGGTGTCGTTTTTATTGGTAGCAAAAACTTAGTAAAAGGCTATTTGAAAACGGGGAGTCATTTTTATTGGTAGCAAAAACGAGTAAAAAGCTATTTGGGTACCATAGATTGTTAGGTTCGGAGGTCACATTACGTTTTGGGAAGAGTATTACGAGATCACCCGAAACGCCTCGTATGACGAGTCTTTCTACCTTTCTCGAAAATGTGTGCGTGTGTGTGTGTGTTTGTATTTTGAAATGGGGGCTTGAATGACAAGCTTAATCTTGGTTTGAATGTCAAACGTTGATTATGGTCCAGTTTGAAAAGGCGAGCGTTTGAATGACAAACGTCGGTTTTGGAAGTTTTAGGAAAAGTGGCGCGAATGCTGATTTTAACCTTTTATCTTAAGTGTCAAATGTTGACTTTTAAGAAAAGAGCGTTTGAATGTCAAACGTCGGTTTTGCACGTTTTGAAAGAGAGTTCGAATGTCGAACTCCGATTTTGAACCGGGCGAATCATTGTTAACGATTTTTACGGGAAAAACGTATTAAATGATTTTGAGTGTCAAAAGTCGGCTTTTAGTTTGAAGATGAACGTTCGGATGCCAAACGTCATTTCACGCATTTTGAAAGAGAGTTCGAAGGTCGAACTCCGGTTTTGAACCGGGCATTACATTGTTAACGATTTTAACGGGAAAAAAACGTATTAAATGATTTGCAATCAACGAATCGGGTTGCGACTCGGACTTTGAAAGGTAAATACTATCATGATCCAAACGGGTCGGACTTTGTAAATGACAGTATTTAAATTGCAGTATCAACGGAATCAAACGATCCGGAATCGTAAATGACGATCAACGAGCCAAACGACTCGGAATTGTAAATGACGATCGACGAGCCAAAACGGCTCGGAGTTGTAAATGACGTTCAACTAGCCAAAACAGCTCAGAATGGTAAATGACAGGAATTTAAATGACGATCGACGGATCGATCGATCCGGAATTGTAAATGACAGAAATTTAAACGGAAAGGGGTCGGAACGCCGTTTTAACCCGTGATTACTTCTCTTACGGGAAGAGAAGAGAATCAAGGGGCTAAAACGTATCGGACCCCGTTAGACGGAAGCGTCTACATTTCAACGATGTTCGTCCGAAACGGTTATAGCGACTGGCGCGTAAACCGACGGAACGAAAGATTAGAGAGAGGGAATTATACCTATGGCTAGGGTCGACTCCTTTGGCTCGGGGGTGTATACGGGATACGGAAAGTGGTTTGGAACGGTGTTTCGAGGTGTTTTGGTTCGTGTTTGGTTGAAACGCGGAGTTTTCACGCAAATCGAGGCAAAACGGGGGCTCGAGAAGGGGTAAAAGGGGTTTGGGCCGTGGCTGTGGTGATTTTGGGGAGTAAACTTGTTGTTGTAAATGGATTTGACAGCCCTTCTATTTATAGGTGAAATTTCAGCATGAGTCCGGCCGGACTTAGCCTGAAATCCAGGGGGTTTTGTGAAACTTTGAAAAT